>JAECUM010034380.1:0-48958 GCA_016617855.1 Megalonaias nervosa
CCTTTTGTAATTCTGTTTGCCTTTCTTTTTCCCTTTCTTCTAATTGCATTTGTCTTTCTTTTTCCCTTTCTTCTAATTGCATTTGTCTTTCTTTTTCCCTTTCTTCTAATTGCATTTTCATTTGTTCATTCTGACTCTGAAGCTCGAGCTTCCTTAACTCTATTTCCATTTTTTTTATTTTTAGTTCTAATTTCTTACTGTCAGAGTCTGTCATAGACTTACAGACAGATGCCAAAACACTTTAGTCAAAAACATTCTGTCCTACCAAAAACTGAATTAAAATCTTTTTGATTTCTTGCTTTGTCAAGGAAGCTTTAGCTTCAGAAAGATCGTACTTTCTGGCAAGTTCAAGCAACTCATCCTTCTTCAGACTATCCAACTGTTCTTGAGTTGGACTAGAAAGAAAACTCTCCACTTTTGACATTGTGAATGAAAGCCTGTTGTTTTCACTAAGATTTCAAATAAAATGGGATTTGAACTAGGGGAATTTAAATTTCAATTTTTTAGCCAATTTCATAAATCAGCCAAATTCATATAGCCAATCCCGGAGGAGCCCACAAATTCTTTATGTTACGTATCGGCTCGTTCAAAATAACACAAAGAAAGAGTGAAGACAACAAGCTTTGTAAATTTTAACAAAAATAATTTATTTCCCTAGAAAACACGGTGAAAAGGTAAATAGATGAAACAAGACTTACGATTTACGAAGAAGATCCAAAAATTTGTTCTAAAGTTGTGAAAACACATAAGTCCTGTGAATAAACAGTTCTAAATTGATATAGTCTGAATCTCAGTTCCGTTCCAAGATGGCGGATGATGACGTCAGACGAAGGCTAACACAAAATGTCCAGAATTTTCACTGTGAATCACAATTTATATTGTTCTGCTCCAATTTAGAAATAATTTCAACAAATGTCTTTGTCCAAAGCCAGTAGGGTTGTTCTCCAGGGAAAAGAATTATTTAGAAAGTAGATGAAATACAGCTACCACCACTAACAACACACATGTTGTTCCTCGTACGAATGCACAACTCTTTCCAGCACAGGAATACCTTTTCCTTAAGGTATTAGTAACTCAACAAGATCTTATGATGTGACTCTCAACTATGACTGACTACGACTATGACTATCACTATGACTGAACTTTCTTACCGATAACTAAGCATATAAAAGAAACTAATACGTCGTTTCATGTACACACGCACGAAGCACACGTGTGATTTCGCAATCCATCTGGACATTACGAAAGCCTGAACAAGTATCAGCCAATCATTTACATAGCTACTGCTGAATGTTTACTTGCGACGAATTTACTATCATACAAAGCTCGTGTTTACATGAGTCACATTTACGTTTTAAATAAATACGATGTTTCTAACAAACTATTAGACCCATGCAAACATAATCATCATAATAATAAAAACAAGATTTAATGATGTAAAAATAAAATAAAAATGAAACAAAGAATTAGAAGAATTTAAATTTTAACACATGTAATTGAACTACAGGGTCGTAACACTTTCCCCCATAAAGAAAAAAGAAAGATTTATGTAATAAAGCTTTCGTTTTTACCAGATGCAAATTATACACGAGGTAAAAAAAAACCCATTTACATAAGAAGAACTCTTAATAATCTACACAAAGGTGTATATGAAAATGACATTTCTATACACGGGAAAGTGCGTCTGCAATTATATTATCTTTTCCTTTAATGTGCCTGATGTCAAGATTGTACTCTTGCAAAAATAAACTCCTCTCAATAGTCTTTGATTTTTATTTTTCATTCTGCTGATGAAAGTAAGGGGGTTGTGATCACTAAAGACAACAACCGGAGAAGGAACTGAACTGATAAACTTCAAGATGCTGTAATGCTAGCATTAAAGCCAAGCATTCCTTCTCGATTGTTGAGTAGTTTCTTTGGTGTTTATTTAATTTCTTAGAGAAATAACACACTGGGTGTTCAACACCATTTTTGTCATCTTGAAGCAAAACTGCTCCAACCCCAACATCACTTGCATCCACAGATAGTTTGAACGGTTGACTGAAATCTGGAGCTGTTAACAATGGTGCACTTTCAAGTATGGCCTTTAATCTATCGAAAGCCTCTTGACATTTTTCAGTCCAAAGAAACTTGTTTTTCTTTCTCAACAAGCTTGTCAGAGGTTCACCAATATCAGAAAAATTAGAACAAAATTTGCGATAGTACCCGGCCATACCCAAAAATCGCATCAGCTGTTTTTTACTGACAGGCACAGGAAATTCAGAAATAGCCTTGACCTTAGCATCTATGGGTTTAATTTGACCATGTCCCACAATATGTCCTAGAAAAGTAACACACGCACGGCAGAACTCACTTTTAGATTAATTAATAGTCAAATTTGCATCCGTGAGTCTGTCGAAGAACTTCCGAATCGTGGCTAGATGTTCTTTCCAGGTGTTGTTGTAGATGATGACATCATCAATATAGGCATCACAATTGTCTAGACCAGAAGTAATCATATTCATAAGGCGTTGAAAAGTACTTGGAGAACCCTTCATCCCAAATGGCATTACTTTATACTGGTAGAGTCCATCTGGAGTCACAAATGCCGAAATTTCTTTTGCTCTTTCCGTTAGTGGAATTTGCCAAAAACCCTTCAGAAGGTCGAATTTAGTGACGTATTTGGCATTTCCAATTTTGTCGATACAATCGTCGATTCTTGGCAATGGAATGAGTCTGTTTTTGTCACACTGTTCACCTTCCTATAATCCGTACACATTCGGAAAGTTTTATCCGGTTTCGGAACAAGAATGCACGGTGAACTCCAATCACTCTTACTGGGCTCTATAAAATCATTTTCCAGTAAATACTTAATCTCTTATTTTTTATGTATTCCTGTTTAAAAGGATTCATCCTGTATGGGTGTTGTTTCAAGGGTTTTGAATCAACTATTTCAACGTCGTGAAAAATTTTGTTTGTCCTTGTAGGTATGTCTGGAAACAAGTGGTCATATTCAGACAATAAGTATTTAAGTTCACTTTTTTTCTTGATTTTGTAAATGAGAAAGTTTCTGGTCTAGATTTTCCATAACTTCCGAATTCCGAAGACTGGTTGTTCCAAGATTAGTAGAATCCAATTGAACTCCTTCATTCAAATCCTCACCTGGTGGGACAGGTCCAACTAAATTAATTGCATGATTTACTTGGCTATTTCTTTGAAAATAGTACTCCATTAATTTACTTAGACTTGAGTACTAATATTATAATTTAACTCATTCATTTTCTTCTTTACTTTGTAAGGTCCACAAAATCTTAATTGAAGAAAATTCTGCAGAATGAGCAAGAGAGAATGAACTTTATTACAGGACTTATAAATTCTCTCTAGTACACTTTGGTGAAACCATAGTTTCACTTTTGACTTGAACTGCTGCATGCCAAATTCATGTATAACAAGCTGGAACATTCCAGACTTAAAATCTGACCTTTGACCAGATTGAACAAATTTGAGAAGGCCAAATTGAGCAAAGTTCCTCAAAGGAATTACCTCTGGAAAACTTGTTGACGCACACTTGATGATCAACAAATTTTGGTTACCTGACTTGGTCTTTAGTAAGGGATGAACACAATCTACCATAATTCTACTGAATGGTTCATCAAATGCAGGAATTGGTTGCAGATGAGCTTTAGGTATCTTTTGATTTAGTTTTCCTACAATTTGAAAAGTATGACAAGATCTACAAAACTTGCACACATCACTTTTGATTTTTGGCCAATAGAAGTGAGTCAAGATCTTGTGATACGTTTTATTTATCCCTAAATGACCAGCCAGAGGAGTTTCATGGGCCAAACTAAGTATTTCCTGTCTGTAAGGTTTCGGAACCACAATCTGATATTTTACTGACCATTCGTCAATAGCAGGTACCTCGGAAGGTCTCCACTTTCTCATAAGAACTCCATTTGTAATGAAGTAACAGACAGGTACTTCAGCAGCTCGAGTTTCACTAATGGCCCTCTGAAACAAACAGGAGATCTCAGGATCCTTCTCCTGTTCGACGACAAGTGATTGTCGTTTATCACCCTGATCAGATAAAAGAGAACGAGTATTCAAAAGAGGATCACAATGATCAATACCTTTTGACTGATCCAAACTAGAAGTGAAAGTGACCTCATCAAAAGCCTGACCAATACATGTGTCAGCTAAAGGAATGGATTCCTTATCAAAATCATTCTCAAGAGCTTTTTTTGCCATAGCTCTGGTAACTGCACAAGCTGGGAATAAATCAGGGATTTCTTTTTCAATAGGATCAACTTTCTGATCCAAAGAAGGCTTGTCAGTTAGAAGTGGATTAACCACAACCTTGTCTCCAGCTAAGTCATTGCCTAGCAACAAATGAATGCCCTCAACGGGTAAAGTAGACACTACACCGACTGTCACAGGTCCTGATACTAAGTCTGACGACAAATTAACAGAATGGAGAGGAACATTAACAAAGCCGCACTCTACTCCCTGAATGAGAACACTCATTAGAACAGGTCTTCTCAGAAGAAGGCAAAATACCTGAAACTAAAAGACTCTGAGAAGCTCCTGTATCCCTCAAAATTTTAATAGGGATAGGATTGGCCAAATCACCCAAGAGTGATATAGAACCCTTCGACATGAATGGTTCAAAATTCTCCATAACACAATCAGACTGAGGTTTTTCAAACCCAGCAAATGTATTGTTTTCAATACATGACCGTGACCTTGACCTCTTAGCAATAAGAGCATTTGGGATAGGTCTATCTTGATTCTGATGCCTATATTTCAATTTGAAGCAATCAGAAATGACATGTCCTTTTTTCTTACAATAGGTATGCGTAGGAATAGACAAGGATTTTGAATCAAGTCTCTCAGAGGCTTGATTTTTAGAATTTGTGCCAGATTGAGTTTTACTGAGAGTCGTATTTAGTTGAAACACCTTTCTATCAGTAGACTGCTGAGTGAAAGATTTGCTTACAGCAGGAACTTTATGAGTTAAGGAATACTTATCAGCAGCAAGAGCAGCATTTTCCAAGGTTTTGACCTCATGATTTTCAAGGTGATTTTTGATATCATTAGGAATACAGTTTTTAAACTCTTCAAGTAATACCAGTTGTTCGAGTCTTTCATAATCATGTTCAATTTTCTCAGACAGACACCATCTCTTGAACAACTGTTCTTTTTCTCTAGCAAATTCAACATAAGTGTGTCTAGTTTCTTTTTTGTAGTTTCTGAACTTTTGCCGATAAGCCTCAGGGATTAACTCGTAACCCTTCAAGATGCATTCCTTAACCAAATCGTAATCAGAACTTTGTTGTACTGACAGAGATATATAGATATCTCTGGCCTTGCCATAAAGTACGCTCTGCAATAATTGAGTCCAATACTCCCTTGGCCATTTCGAATTCTCAGTAACTTTTTCAAAATGAATAAAATATTTGTCTACTTCCTTTTCACTAAATGGGGGAACTAACTTGATATTTCCTAAAATGTTAAAATTTGAATTTGCACGGGAAGTGGAATCGTGCCTGTCAGTTGCCAGATCCAATTCTTTCATTTTAATTTGCATCTGTCTCTCTCTCTCCCTTTCTTCATATTGCATTTGTTCCTTTTGTAATTCAATTTGCCTTTCTTTTTCCCTTTCTTCTATTTGTCTTTGTTTTTCCCTTCTTCTATTTGTATTTGTTCCTTTTGTAATTATACTTGCCTTTCTTTTTCTCTTTCTCTTTCCAGTCTTTCTTTTTCCTTTTCTTCAAATTGTAATTTCATTTGTTCATTCTGATTCTGAAGCTCGAGCTTCCTTAACTCTATTTCCATTTTTTTATATTTTTAGTTCTATTTTCTTACTGTCAGAGTCTGTCATGAACTTACTGACAGATGCCAAAACACTTTGGTCAAAAACATTCTGTCCTACCAAATAATGAATTACAATTTGTTTGATTTGTTGCTTTGTCAAGGAAGCTTTTGCTTCAGAAAGATCGTACTTTCTGGCAAGTTCAAGCAACTCATCCTTCTTCAGACTATCCAACTGTTCTTGAGTTGGGTTAGAAAGAAAACTCTCCACTTTTGACATTCTTAAAGAAAGCCTGTTGTTTTCACTAAGATTTCAAATAAAATGGGATTTGAACTAGGGGAATTTAAATTTCAATTTTTTAGCCAATTTCATAAATCAGCCAATTTCATAGATCCATCCCGGACGAGCCCCCAATTTCTTAATGTTACGTATCGGCTCGTTCAAAGTAACACAAAGAAAGAGCGACTACAACAAGCTTTGTAAATTTTAACAAAAATAATTTATTTCCCTAGAAAACACAGAGAAAAGGTAAATATGTGTAACAAGACTTACGATTTACGAAGAAGATTCCAAAAATTTGTTCTAAAGTTGTGAAAACACATAAGTCCTGTGAATAAACAGTTCTAATTTGATATAGTCTGAATCTCAGTTCCGTTCCAAGATGGCGGATGATGACGTCAGAAGAAGGCTAACACAAAATGTCCAGAATTTTCACTGTGAATCACAATTTGTATTGTTCTGCTCCAGTTTAGAAATAATTTCAACAAATGTCTTTGTCCAAAGCCAGTAGTGTTGTTCTCCAGGGAAAATAATTATTTAGAAAGTAGATGAAATACAGCTACCACCATTAACAACACATATGTTGTTCCTCGTACGAATGCACAACTCTTTCCAGCACAGGAATACCTTTTCCTTAAGGTATTAGTAACTCTACAAGATCTTATGATGTGACTCTCAACTATGACTGACTACGACTATGACTATCACTATGACTGAACTTTCTTACCGATAACTAAGCATATAAAAGAAACTAATACGTCGTTTCATGTACACACGCACGAAGCACACGTGTGATTTCGCAATCCATCTGGACATTACGAAAGCCTGAACAAGTATCAGCCAATCATTTACATAGCTACTGCTGAATGTTTACTTGCGACGAATTTACTATCATACAAAGCTCGTGCTTACATGAGTCACATTTACGTTTTAAATAAATACGATGTTTCTAACAAACTATTAGACCCATGCAAACATAATCATCATAATAATAACAACAACATTTAATGATGTAAAAATAAAATAAAAATGAAACAAAGAATTAGAAGAATTTAAATTTTAACACATGTAATTTACCTACAGGGTCGTAACACACCTAACGCCCAAGATAACGGTTGAATTATCTTCGTAGTAAAAAATAGCATCCTATGGCGTCATCACACAAATCGAGCATCGTTAAAATCATGCAGTTTTCGTTTGTTGTTTTAACACGATAACACATGTAATCAGTAGATGACGTATGAGGAATTCGTTTATATGTAAGAAAACAATTCTTTTTTTTTTCTTGAAAAATGTTGTAAACTATCACAGTACTGATAGTTTCTGCCGGTTTGTCTCTCTCTGTCTCTGAGATATAGATCGAGAGAGAGGCAATCAAGAAACATTATCCTCAATATAGCACTAGTCACTTCCTTCCCTATTTGTTTTAAATTTTATTTTGAAAATTGCAGCGATTATTATATGTTTACAGAAATGACTCTTTGTTAGGCCATCTGGTACAATTAGGCATGAAATTACGTGTCCACACTTCAACAATTGATGGTGTTACGTATATGTAACTTGTGTGTTAGTCTTAAATTCTCTTTTATTTTATTTTGATTTCATTACATGTTACTGTAATGATAATTTTTGTCTACAGGATTTGATTTTTTTTATAAAGTCAGTTCAGTTCTGACACTGTTTTTTTATTTTCAACTTAAACAAATCATTATTGCAACATTATAATTTTAGCTGACCTTGATTCAGAATTGGTAAACACAGAGTGAAAATCATTGGTCGTAATCAAGGTGATTCTTGGCCTGCGTCAGTTCTGTTGTAAACAACTTTTTTAAAAATTCATTTCCAGTGTAAGAATCATTGATTCTTAGCTAAGGCTATACTAGCCTACGTGCTAATTGATATATTATTTTACTGCGTTGTTCGAATATAATGATCACGATACCCTATCACGTGGTCCATTCTACGTCGTATTTAGAGTTAAGATTCAGTTTCATAGTGTTGTTTGGTCAGTCGTAAATTCACACCTTCAGAGCTCAGAGGTGTTTTTCTTGTTGTTGCCAAATTTTGGATTGAGTTTTTACTTAAAATAGTTTATTTTCCCTGGAAGATTTAGTGTTCATTCGAATTCTTTTATAAAGACATTTATTGGAAATCATTCGGAATTCAAAAGCTGGATTATTATTCTTGAATTCAAAAGGAACTGTTGACACGTCAACACGAAAGAGATTATAGAAGACGTCATCGGGATTCGAACTTCGATTCATTTTTAAATTCTAGGATTAAATTTTGGATTAGATTCACAAACCGTAAGTCCTTTTTCATATTTTTACCTTGTTTTATAGGGAAATAAATTATTCTGTTAAATTTACAATGCTTAGTCAGGTAACAATGGATCAAGCTGCTCAGTCTCACCACGATCAAAGAAAAGTCGGCTTTGTGAAAAACTTTGATGGAAAGATACTTCTTGGCAGACTGAAACCACTGGTTTATTAAAACAACTGGCCACTGACCACTATATATATGTGACCGTAGTACACAGGTGACCGTTAGGATAGCTATATATAATCGCGGAATTATCTCTTGTCAACAAGGCCATTCTCTATGTACAGTGATGGTGAGGAGGGACTTTTTCGAGCTAAGCTATACAGAACTAAGTACAGTAAAACTTTGATAACCCAGACATCAATAAGTCGAGTTCTTGGCATCCCTCAACTTTACTTGTTCCATTCGGATGTAAAGCATTTCCTTTCATTTGAACCACAAATCTAAAAATATTCCACAAGCGGAACCAAAAATGAGGCCCAAAGTACTTCGCGGTTTTGGAGTTCTGCTGTATTTCAATCTTTGGCAAACTGTACCACCAGCTACAGCCTTGATCTATAAATTATATGAACACCTTAATACCTACTAGTAATTTCTTATTTCGTATCATAGGAGTCTGAAACACCATAACTTTCATGATGTCCTATTCGTCTTCATTCTCGAGACAAAAAAAAAAACACTAGTTACACGATTAAAACAAGTGAGTATTTTTTTAAAATTAGGAACAGTTTCAAATTAGTACAGCAACAAAGTAACCTGTTCCGTTTTCGGAACGTTCAAAAGTATTATAAACTACCCACCAATTATAAAGTGGAGATCGTAGACTCAGTTTTAATGTCGCATCGTCTGCATCCAATTTTGTAGAGTGAACTCACCGGCGAAATTGGTCAGGGGAGCAACTGATGAATTGCGACATCATTATCAACCACCTGTAACAAAAATATTCTACACGACAAAGGAGAATTGGAAGGACTGAAAATTACACCTTTTACATCCTATGTAAACACGCGTATAAGAATATAAAAATGTATGGGTGTTATGAATCCAGAAATAAAACAACATATTCGTACGCCTTAAACATATCTGCCTTATTACCTATCACTAATATTCTTACGCTGTAAAAAAATGTACTTCCGGCATTTGTTATAAACATTAGTATCGTCTTATAATGTATATAATACAACAAAATCAGAATAGTACGTTAATCGGGAAAGCTGTGTCATCTTGAAAGAGTTTATGACATCAGCGTTACGCGTTACGTGATATACACTACAAAATATCTGCTCGAGATGATACAGCTTTACGGATAAATTTACAACTCAGCCAGATAAGACACTTTGAGTACAACGTTTCAAGAGGCAATTCAACTGTAAAATATTCAATATGGAACTTTTTGTTGACATTTCGATGAAGCCTCCTTGAAATCTGTATAATATAAGGATTTTTTTCAAGCAAATTACACGATTTGCACAGAAAAAAGGGCGGTGACTTCGAAAATGCAAAATAATTTACCTAGGTGATTAACTACTTGAAGAACTGTATGAGGACGTACCACCTGTTTGCATTATGTAGCCACTACAGTGCGAGGTACCGCAAAGCGCCACTACAAAACGAACAAACTGTATTTCTGTTTGCGATAAGATCGTCCGTTTCGACGTTAAATATTGGGTATATTGCCTGACGTGAAATAATGCATTTGAAAAGCCGTATAGCTTTATGGTGGTTACCAACCGTCTGAAGTTTACATATTTCTTGAAGTGGAGAAAGAGTTATAACTATACTAAATGCTTATTCGTGAGCAGCCAAAGCACACTTTGTTGGTTATAATTAGAAGCAGAGCATGCCATGATAGGCAAAGAATATATCTATCTATATGTCCGTCCGTCCGTGTATCTCTCTCTCTTTACCCATCCATCTAACGGCAATGATTTCAATACAAAAAGCACTTTTATCGAACAGGCAATATTGTATTTTATTATGTTTTGAAGCAATAGATGTTTCATTAGTTTAAAATACCGTATCTACTTCCTTCTTTTAAAACATTAGTAATATCTGTGTCAAGAAGGTGTGCAATCCAAAGGTACTTATAATAGTACTAATAAGCATATGAACAGGTACAGTTTTCGTACATGGGCGTGGAAGGGAATTTTATTTTGATTACCTGGAGGATTGGTGTATTTCAGGTAATTTGGAGTAAATACCTTGAAATTAAGAACCAATAGTGCAAACCGCAGATAGGATGCAAAACTTGTGGCTGGTGGTCTATATAAAGGGACAATATTTGACCAAAGTCTTAGATTTCGTACAGTTTGCCTTGAACCCATTATTAGGATACCAAGAAAGTGGTTAGAGATTTAAACTCCAAATGCATTAATTAATGAAGTTTAGAAAACTGAATTACTAAGTGGGGTACAATAGATAGTTCAGCGTTACAGAAAAACATGTGAGCAGATAATATAAGCATTCCAGACTGTTGATTTTAGTTTTGGGCAACATCATAATGTTTTGGATAAATATTATGCCATTATGATTATTATTATTATTATTACCAAAATGCACTGAGAACTGTGTTATTGTCTTCGTCATTAAATGCCATGACCAATGCAAGCCTTCCTACACCTTTTTTTGGAACTACTGTCAAGGTTGTTCAGGACTGACTAGAATCTAATTCTTTTGCAAACGGTGTGCTGAAGAAGAGTTCCTGTTCAATTTCTCCAAGTTTTGTTAACTTGCCACTAAATGGATAATTCATAAATGTCAGTGGCATTTCCGTTTTACCGCATACAGACTCCATAATGCTGTACGCTGCACCAAAGTCTGTGGACAAAAAGTTATGGAATTGTTTTATTATAAGTTATTATTTCACACAAACACACTTCTCAATGGTGCATGGTACTTAACTGAAAAAAAATGTGACATCACTATTACCATACTTTTAAACTATTTCTTCATAATCAGAGTACAATCCCCCACCCACCTGCACTGAATTGTGCATTACTAAATTGCCCTTAATATTAATTTAACATCGGCCACTATTGCTATGTTGTTTTCTGTTGCCAGATTTTTACCATTCTTTTTCAAGCTCTGTGTCGCTAAATATTATGCTGCCAAACTGCCTACATTGTGTGACAATTATCAGACGAAATTCAACAAAATTCAGTGCATCTTGCACATATGCATAGGATTGTTACCACTTACAGCTTTATGTTCATGATGAACGAGCCGACGTTATTAGAGAAAATTATCGAGAACGACCAGACGTTATACGGTAAATCTTCAATGGGCGGGTAAACGCAATAAGACCAGACTAGAAAATGTTTACACATGAAAATTGCTCATTGACTGACAGTGAAAACAGCTGAACTTAACAACGGTACACAGCTGTAAGAGTGCAACAAGAACGTAAAAAAAACATTAAGTAATTTGAACAGTCGGATCGACCTCCTTGAGAAAAAACAAAAAACTCACTACCGAAAACATAAATCTTAAGCGATCCTTGCTCAAACTAGAGACCTTAGCAACAATCAAAGTTGTACAATACGACAACGTATCGATAAACTGTCCTTATACAGGCACATCTCCTGTTGTTAAAGGTAACATTACATATACCAATCAACGTGCAAATCAACCCGCAGGTGACCAGCTACAGAATCAGCATTATATAAACAACGTGGTACAGCAACCTCAACACCATAATAATTCAGATCTAGTAGCATCATCAACCAGGACAATGTCTAACTCACTACCATATTTTCAAGTGCAACCAGTGTGCAATGTTTCATCGGAGGATATTACAACTCATCCCGTACCTCCAAATGTCAATTCTGATGCCATGAATGCGAATCTGAGCCCATAAGAGATAATCTGCTTAGTTGCACAAACTCATTGCAAAGTATCTGCTTCTTCTAATGAAAACACTTCTCCCAAACTGAACGTACCTTCTCTCAACAAAACCTCAAGCATAAACTCAAGTACTGATATTACAAAAAAATACAAATCAACGGAACCAGTTTCTTGATGTCGATGGACAATCTCAGACAAGCGCAAGTTCAATGGATTGTAATGTATATGTGAATCCCAATCAGGGGCAAGAGACAATGTCAAGAAAAATTATCTCACTTAGCATACAGTATCCTTAAATACAGTCAAATCACAGTCATTGTCAGCAACAAGTCAAAATCTATCAGACCAGGGGGAACAAAACTTTCAAAATCCCCGTAAAGTTTTTATAGGTATATAAGAAACCAGATGCCATTGATTTTGTTTGGGGAATTGATCATTCATCCACTAGGGTGGGCATCTATTCTCATTTTAAAAGGAATTGCGTGCAAAAAGTTCTCTAGCTTTGTATATATAAGAAAATCATGACTCCATACTTACTGTACGGCTGAGAACTTTGGAATGAGCTTAAGAATGGAGATCTAATGTAGCTAAACAAGTTGCACCACTTTATAACAAAAAGAATTCAGGGATTCCCTGAACAAACGTGGTCAGATACGTGTCAATCATTGCTTGGGGCTGAAAAGAATCACTACCGAAAGTGATCGGCGTAAACCTCTCTCTCCAGGTAAACTCTGCACCCTGTCCAATAACATGATATCTAAGCAAATATTCCTCATACGCCCTCATATGTATTTTAATAGCATCCAATCTGTACAATCTGGTTTTATTCCAGATATTTGGAAGTTACTTCAGAAGTACGAGCTTATGGATCTATTGAACTTCATTAATCAATCAATATTCCCTAACAAATCTCGGTGGAAATAATTGGTTAACATGACTATACTTGAAAAGGACTAGCCTGCTTGGCGCGACAGAATCAATAGACAGAAAGATTTCTCTAGGCTTCAACACTTACAAGCACAAACTAGTTCTTCAGCTCTGCACTTTATTGCGAAGAATAATTTTTAACGCAAATTAACCAGGTTTATAGGACCCCTGTGAGTATTAGAGCCAGGTCATGACGTTAATGTCAAAAATATGGTCAGCAATATACAAACCTCCTTCAGCATGCGGTCACATCATGATTGTTAACAAGACAAATTGCCAACGACTTTCACTGGTACGTGCTGGACAAGTTTGAACTTGAACTACACATAAAACATAAACAAAGTAACGACGAGTCGCAGTTACTAAAACTGTTAGCAGCTGACTGAAAATAGACTGGACAAAATACAACTTCACCATTTTTAGATCTTTTCATTCCAGTTTATCGTCCTTGTATCACGAATGTACTTCTTAGCCTGAAGACAAACATTTGTCAAAAGCAGAACTTCCCAAATCAGCTCGTACCAATTTTTGTACCTATAAGACCCCATTTTGACAGCACAGTCATTATCTATGATTAATAGGCCTTGCTGTAATATCAAACCTTTTATTTTCTTTTTTCTCCTTTTATATATATATATATATATATATATATATATATATATATATATATATATATATATATATAATGTTTAGCTCGCATGTATTTCCTGATTACTGCTATTCCATTTGTTCTTTATGGAAAAAGTAAAGACTAATTGATTGTCGTGCACATATTTTCTTACGTTATACCAGAGAAGAAATTGTCAAAAGTGTGTTGATGTCAGCCTTAAATCCCTAATAGAGTGGTGAGTTTTTGAGTTCCTCAAGGAATACTAAACTGCGTCGTCTGTTCACACGCGACGTTTGACATTTTTGTTTCTATATGCTAATATACCTAATTGTTTTTCCCAAACTTTTGAGGTTTAGATCCTTCTACTGTAGTAAAGTAAATTGTTATGTTTTTGTTTATGTCGCTAAATGAGCTAATGTTTCTTATTATGTAATGCAACTCGGACTCTATATAACATTTGTCTACTATTTACTGTCATCTACTTACATGCATTTTGTATTCATGAACAGACATCACTTTGTTGTTCCATTCAATAACTTACAAAATTAAAAAAAAAAAAAACAACAACAACAACAACAACAACAAAAAAACAGTAGCGTCACAACAATTGGCGTAATAGCATCATTGTGTCATAGATTGCGACGGTCTCGAACATATTTAAACACATATGATAAACCTTTGTGTTGCATTTATTTTGGATTGTATTTCAACATATACGGTAAGGCCGCGTAAATGCCACGGATCACCGCCTCCGAGCTTGATTTAACAGAAGAAAGAGAATTTACCTAGAACATATGATCAGTCTTGTCTGTTGGTGTCAGCTGGATAAAACTGAATTGCGTGCAAGAGTTTTGAAACGCAGTAGTTCACTGTGTGAAAAAAGTTGTTTTGGAAAAGGTTTTCGTGTTCAGGTAGGTACATTCCAAATATATTTATACATTTATTCTATGCTGTTTTAATTGTCTACTTATACGTGTGAATTATAAACAGGTTGAAGAGCTGGCACGTGCCGCACCTAGGTTCGAGAGGGATTTGTTTGAAATCGTTTAAGTATAATTTATTTATCTTACAGTTTACAATATCTATAACATATGAATATAAATGAATTGTTCTGTTTTTAGTAAAAAGTGTGAATCAATGTAAACGCTAGAAAATGTATCAATTTACCTAAAAGAAGAGATTATTTATTATAAATAGCTGTGTCCGTTATGTGACAGAGTGGGTATAACCCGCAATTCAACAAATACAACGAGAAATCTGAACGTTGGAGGATGAAATATGTGCATGTGTAGTTAACCCTTGGATAAATTTTACTTGAAAGATTATCTGGTGTTGAAAGCTTCTGCTTCAGACAGTAGTGTCGTTTGTTGCGATTTAGATATTATCAAATGCTGTTATGATATGATATGATTTCTCGAAATCAATCTTTGAACACAGTCGGAACAATAGTTTCCCAACATTTCCTTTCAAACTGAATGCAGCAAGTATATCCTGGAAGTTTTCATTATTGCAGCTAAAAATTGTACGTGGAGATATACCGATTCAAAAACCTTTAAAATGTGTAAGTAAATCGTAATGCTGTTGACGAGAAGAATCGTATGGATAAATCAAAGGGAATTATAATGTTTAAAATGTGTAGTCACGGTATACTTTTTAGCTCCAAGTACAGCTTTCAGCTTAGATTATTCATATGTTTCTTTTCACGAATGGATCGAGACTCTGGAGGCTCTTCCTCTATATTGAACTGGTATGAGGATTTGGTCACAAATTTACTCCATCAAGATTTCTTCAATTTGAGTGTGTGTTTTTTTTAATCAATAACGAATAGCTTTCGTATGTACACATAGAAAAGAGCATTGCTTCAGTTGATTGGACCGTAAATATAATGATTTTATTTATATCATTTAATATTAATTTAACTTCGACCACTTTTACTATGTTGTTTTCTGTTGCCAGACTTTTGCCAAACTATTTCATGTACAATGCATAATGTGTGGTTAAACATTACGTCGTTACAAATGAAAACGTTTTTGCATGCATCCAAACAGGGTAACTGTTATACAAAATGAAAATTACTGAGTCTATCAAGTTATATGTGTTCAAACTACATGAAACTGTAGTTTGAGTCTCATGTATAGAGAGTGTCTTAAGTACAGTGTTCTATTGTTTAGTACCCGTACCTCGTTTCATGAAAGTTCAAACAAAAGGCAACCTAAACAAGCACAATAATACAGTTACAACAACCGCGCCAATTTTTGTTTTTTAAACTCAGAACAACCTTACGCTGGAATTTAAAGGGCTTGCCTTTATGCCATTATTTAAGACGATACAATCATGGTTTACAAACCGATAGCTAATGATGTATGTGGGCATTTTCTCAGATGACTCCAGCCATTAAAATATGCCAACTTGCAAACTGATAGCTGAGCACTTTTTCAACTTTTCAGCTAATGTAAGGACATATTACTTTTGTGGGCAGTAGTTTTGCACATTTTTCTTTGGGTAAAAGCTATCTCTGCGAGCCTGTTTTGATAAGTATTATCCATCATTAGGTCGATATAGAACACTGTTTACTCCCATTGGGTGAGTTTTTGAAAATTCATTTAAATGAAATTGAATTTCAAGACAAAAAGGTTCCCAAAATATATCCATATTCTTTGTTAGAAAGTTTAGAATCCCTTTAATAAACGCAAGTTGAGAGTTTATGCCTTTAGGATTGCATGGGACTTTACAACCAGGTGCGGGCGGATGTCAAAAGTACTCTCCCTCCAAATTAATTGAAACTGGAAGAACAATCAACAACGAAAAGGGCTGCCAGTGAGAGCATATTAAATGGATTATGAATAAATGACCCATGCTTTTGATTTGGATTTTGTAGACATTTTATGGCACAAGATCAATTTGAATCTCGTTTTAATGGTATAACTGCATCAATATCAGGTTATTAGGGCCTCAAGCAATTTAATGGGATATTTAGAATATGCATTTTGCAGCAAATATTTGTATATCTGAAAAAGGCGTACCTCAGATCAAGCTGACAAAGCATTTCGAGTAATTTGTTTTAATCGTACCTCAGATAGCTATTACGTTTCTTCTGAATGCGGACAAGAATCTAAGAGTAAAAGAAAATTAAACACTTTTGTTGTTAATAGTCCACACATAAATTAAGGAGACGAATACCTTCTAAAAGTTGACCCTTGGGAATGGTTTCGTGGCGGGTGGGTTTCACAGACCAGGTATTCTGGAACAGCCTTCTACTCTTCGCATTTTCTTTTACTTGAAAAAACAATTATATCGTTATTGCTGTTTCTTTACCTAGGTGGTAAAATCTAATGGTTTAAATAAAGGCTTATTGTGACAACACATAACAAAATAACATGAAAATGTCATCGATCTTACATAGTTATACACATAAACTTAAATGCTGTACTGTATTTATTTAGCCATTAGGTTATATTTATTTTGTAATACATCTCATATATGTACGGTAAGAGCAAGTCAATGCGCCGATTCACGGTTTCCGAGCTCGATTGAACGGAAGGAAAGAGAAGTTCTCTAGAACATGTAATAAGTTGTCCGTTACTGTCGGCTGAGTATAGTCGAAGGGTGGGCAAGGATCGTAAGACGGAAGAAAGAGAAAATGTAATATGTCTTGTCCGTTCCTGTCAGCTAAGTAAGACCCGAATTGTGGCCATGGTTTTACAACCACGTAGTTCATTTTTTCAAAAAGTCCTTTTTGGAATGCTAGTGATGGCGTCATTAGAATATTATGGATAAATCATAGGGAATAATGATGTTTAAAATGTGTTTTGCGTACCTTTCCAATAAAAGTGTAATAACTTTCTTATTTATGAGGAGATAAGGAACTTGAACTTTGTATATATCGATTTAATTCTTTTTTCCTATAATATTAATTTAATTTCGCCCACCGTTGCTATGTTGTTCTCTTTCGCTAGAAATTTACCAATATATTTAAAATTATATGTATGGCGTGCATCTAAAGAGGGTCTGGGTGAAATGCATACACAAGGAATGTAATAGGTTTTTCTAATTGTATGCAGACGGCATTAATGTACACGTGTGCTAGTAGCTGTGGGTGTTGGTCAATGGAGTGGCGTACATGCATCTGACATACATAGATATCCAGAAACCACCACGCCACCAAATTGCACACACACACACACACACACACACACACACACACACACACACACACACACATATATATATATATATATATATATATATATATATATATATATATATATATATATATATATATATATATACACACACGGTTCGAAAGATAAATAAATATTTGAGCTGCCATTGTTACATTCCCATTGAACCATCTCGAGCAGGTTACCAGATAAAACCTCAACTTTTACTGCAGAAATTACATCCATATTCAATGCTTCGAACTACACTGTAACCTCTAAAACGATAAACAAATTTCATCATATTATTGGATTCCCTTTCTACAACGAAAGCCTTGCAAAATCTTAAATATGACAATCTGTTAATATTCCATATATTATAAAAATGTCATATACAATCTGGCAAAACGTATTCTGTAGTATTGGACACCTAGACATATTGATATAAAGGGTCATGAAATGGAAAATCTAGGAGTCAAAGTTCCGGTACTGTCAACCGTTTCTGAATGGAAGATTCCATATACTAACTTTAAATATTGTATAAATCAACGTGTTCGTAATACTTAGCAAAATATGAAGAATGAAAGTTCAACAAACTCATTTAAGAATATCGAACCCAATATTGGTGAGTGGCATCCCTAGTACAGAACCAGTAGCAGAGATGAGGTGGTACTGTGCCGATTTTACTTGGATCACAATGTAAAACTACAAAAATGTATAGTTATAGACACTTTGGATGCCATTCAAAAAAATAAGAAAATATAAACTTTTTAAATTTAGTATTAAAACGAGTTAGTACGACGAACCTTTTCTTTGCTTGATACCTTTGTTACAGCCTCCCGGATCCATAAGAAGGACGTTACATTTAGGGACAAAACCTTATTAAATCTTTTTTATTTCATAATCCTTGTAAATAGCCTACCGTCCCATTGTATAAAATTCTCCCCTTGATAAAGAACAAATTACAGGTGTGTATGTTTTATAATTAACGTATACATTTGTTGGAGTCAGGTCAAAGACATAAGTAATAATATCTATTTTTTTTTTACGGGAAAATGATGCAATACTTTAATGTACATTCTTATATACCCCTGTCTCGTTGTGGTCCTATTCGACTACTACTTTATGACAAGGCCAAATGTCCCGTGGAATAGTTGCTCGTGTAGATATAGGCATGATATACTTTAGCAGGTCATTTTATGCCCAGTCATACCTATTTTAACCCATTTGCATTTGTACATTTCAGCAAAATAGAAACAGATCAGTCACACTTGAACAACAAGAGTACAGTAGTCACTCTAAACTAGGTTTTACAGCTAAAATAGTCAGAAGTCTAACGAAAGCTACTAGAATTAATGTGGAAAACATTACACCTGTGTGGCAACAAAAAGCATCAAGATCCCTTAGCTTGTTACTAAACTGTTTGGCACCGAAATTTTTTCTCATTTCAAACGAGCACTCACCCACCTAAACATTGCTTTCTAACTTTCAAAAGTGTTGGATTGAAATGTTTGGCTCTAAGAATTCATTATAAAAAGTCGAATTCCAACTTTTTAAGTACACTGTCAAAATCAAAACTAAAAGAGGTGAATGGTATCTATAAACGAAAAGAAGTAGCCCAGCATCAACGCAGAAGCAAATTGATCAAGTGCTTAACTATCAGCCAATTTCGTATTTGTTGCAGTCAATGTAAATTTAGTGCGTGTCAGTTTGTGTGTGTGTGTCAGTCAACTGACAGATTTAAGATAGAATTATGCTATTCATTGCGTCTGTAATGGAGCCGATATGGCATCGCCTTGTCGATGTTTAGGTCAGAAGCTACCCGAATAATCCAAATGATTGTTCATCATCGTATGGTTTAGCGCCATTGTCCACTTCTTGTTGTTTACGTGCTGCAATACCAAATTAAAAACAGGATGTTTAACAACTCCGAAATTAGTTTCAAACGTTTCTCAAAACTTCGTTACAAACTTCACTAGTATAAAAGTCAATCATACAATAAGGGTTATACTCTGCAAAGTGTCCCCCAAAAACCCTCGTCATCTTATGACCTTAAGATTCTTTCAGTGGGCATTGTGTAGTGAATAGCACGCTCGCCTGTCGTACAAAGGAAAGGTGATTAAAATCCTGTTGTCTGCATGATATTCGTCTCAGCACAGTGTTATTTCGTTGACTAAATCTTGTTTTGCAAGTCTTCTTTTTCATGACTCGAATGCTATTTGCTCATGAATAACTTTCTATTCATAAGGTTGTTTAATGTATACTGTTCATCCGCTTTAGGCTTACATCATAGAAATGAGGATGGGGGTGTCCACAAGACTGCAAGTTTACCTCTGTCGCCATTGCTGCACGAATGGATCGCGGGAATACTCGTCTAGAGTTAAGAAGGTTTCGGATTCGAACACCGCCCTGGTAGTAAATCTTTGTCTTGTGATATTTACTGGCAGCGGTGGTATCATGCAACATAGGTCTGTTATACATGTACCGAATTTGAATTTTAAGCTTGTTAAGGAGTTCAGCATTATCACAGATAATAATGTTACGAGGACATGTGTCCGAAAGATAGGTGGGCTATGTTAAAGAAGCGGCTCGGATGCATCGGCTCGATAAACTCAAGTCGTAGAGTGACCCACCCACCCCAGAGAGCTAGGGAGGTCCAAGGTTTGAGTCCCATCCAGAGTATAATTCCCCTTGCGACATTTTCCATCTGTTTCTCGTGGACATGTCATTGTGTCTTCTTTATCCGTGATCATGTAGACCTACTTAAGAAGGATGAAGTCAAAAGCTCTTTCATGCGTGATCCCATGAGAGACCAAAATTAATTCAGTTCATTCTCCATCCCACAACCAAGTTTGTAAATTAATTGGATCAAACATGACCTCAATCTCCCAACTAAATTTGTTATATTATTTTTTTATTTTTATTGATAACTGAAAGTTTATCTTTCAGATCTGAACTCTTTCTCAGTTCGTGACTACACCCGAGAAAAGATTACAAACTTGTGTAAGCATGGACTCCAAAAATTCGAAGAGTCTGTGCCAAAAGGTAAAGATCGCCATCTTGAATCACCTACTGATAATTCTAATCGTCACTGGTGTAACCATCGGAATCGCTCTCGGTCTAGGCCTGAGAACCGATCCTGCATGGAAACCTGTTGAAAAGAGAAAGATTTTTTACCTTCGTTTCCCTGGAGACCTGCTAATGAGCATGCTCAAGATGTTGATCTTGCCCTTGATTATCTCCAGCATCATTACCTCCCTAGGTGGACTGGATCTGAGGTCTTCAGGAAAAATGGGCGTGCGGACTATCATTTATTTCCTGACCACAACCTTTGCTGCTGTAGTTCTAGGTATTATTCTAGTGTTAGCTATCCAACCTGGTCACAGGGGCAAATCCAAGAATGAAATCGAGCGGGCGGGGAAGTCGACAAATACCGAGCCACTAGATGCCTTATTTGATCTAATCAGGTAAGCAACCGTTATCTAGACAAAATATTAGCGAAACCCCTTTGTTGAGACATATTGCTAACACATTTGGATACAAATTATTCCGCGAACAACTTGCTCAAACAAATAATCAGTTGTTTTACAGTCAACTAATTCAAACTATTTCGCATTCAATATTTTCCGGCTACGAAATTATAATATGCGTGACGTAAGTCTTGTTCAAATAGACGCTGACGTGGCTCTTTGAGATAGCTGAGTGAGAACGAGAATACATTGATAATCACATGGATTTCCTTTATAAATTTTATTTGACAGGAATGGAATGAAATGGTCGACAAGGTATTAAGGATGACCTGTCTGATGGTTATTCTAACATACTCAGGTACTAAACCAAACAATTATTCACAAAATTCTAACTAATTTAACATTTAATCTCAGCATTGACTTTCGAAACAGGTGCTTACTATTAATAAACTAAACTTAGTCCGATATTTCAATACTTCTGAGTCAGGCGAAAGAACTAGTTTGACATGGCGTAGTGATACGTCGAGGCCGTCAGGCCTCGATTTATTCATATGTCACATCAAACGATTTCTTTCCCCCGACTCAGTACAAAACACGAATGCCGTTTTGAGTTTATTACACAACCCCTTGTTTACACTTTCTAAACAGTTTTAGCTTCGAGACTAACTGGGATTTATAAAATTAAAATTTTGGATTCACTGCGTCTAAAAATATCAACGCGTGGACGTCAAAGAAGGCACCAAACAACTGTACCTAACACCAGATCAAGCACGTAAGATTAAATGGGTATGTAATGAAAGAAAACACTTTTAATGTATCGACCTGAAAGTAAGTGTAATGAGTGGACATGTTTTAATATCAGATTAGTCAAATAGTAGATCAGCACAGGCCTTCACGAAAGATTGAAATTTTTACGTCACCAGTTGTTACAAAAATCTTACATATATTATTAGTACATTACTGCATATTTAATGGGATGTATTCCTTTTGCAAAATATGATTTTATATCATATTGTGACGGTAATGCTATTATAACAGCCCACGATAATGAACTTATGAAATCACACAAACGTGTAATAGTTATTTTACGCAATAAGAATCTGTGTTGTGGAAAATGTCAAAACACTGATTTGGGATCGATACGTAGTTAGTACGCGTCAAATCGTAGTTTTACAAATATCTATTCACAATATTTGCCGATATTTGTGAATTCTTAGCTATTATGGACTTTTTACTGTCATTTTTTGCTTGCCCTCTCCCTCTCTCTCTCTCTCTCTCTCTCTCTCTCTCTCATTGTATATGCCGATCTATCTTATACATAACAAGGTAAATATACCCTATAAAAGGTAAATAAAGGAAAGGAACCACCAGCCGTCAATAGGTTCAGGGGGGTTGTGGTGTTTATTTGTATATGACTTAGCATGGAAAGTCGGGCGACAAGCTGACCTTGAGTTTCTGTTTGGTCCCTTGAAGACTCCGGGAGTGGCACACTAAATATGCCGCATGTGTTAGTGTAGATCGCATATTTCACTGCGAAGGTCAAGATCTACTCTGTTTGCATTGATTCAATGGAACGGGTATACATTTTGTTTTAAATATTAACAAGGCAACTGAATTTTATGGACAAACAAACGTGTAATTCTCTTACAGTGTGAATTATTCACAAACAGAATTATTTACAACAATCCTAGTTTGCTTGCATTTTTCTGTTTCATGAATTATATGAATTATAATGTTCGTCATTTCAGTTTTTGTTAATGTTTAGTTGTAGAATTAATATATTACCGTCATATATGAACAAGAAAATTTTCATCAGTGTCCCAGTCCTGTCGACTGGAATAAAGCAGGCTGCTTCTGGTCCTGTTATCACAGCTATGTCAAATAGATTAAACAGTTCCGATAATCTAAACAGCATTTGTTTTTACATAAATATTGTAACCTGATACCTGCACACATGAGGATATAATGTATGTGCTTATTAAAAATTTTCGGGCGTTCAAAGCTGGAGAGAGAGAGAGAGAGAGAGAGAGAGAGAGAGAGAATTTACAATATAATGTCGATGGCATTGTCGTCATCATAATATTCATGACAAAATTTACTAATAATGGTAAATTGATGTAGTTACCTACTAATTATATCGTAAGCATTAAAAATATTTAAGTTTCTTAACAGGTGCCTAAAATGTTTATTCATTATCCCTTATGCTGATGATTCTCGTGTTCTTGCAGATAATGAAAAAGATCATAAGAAAACATTGCACGATTTCTGTAAATGTGTTGTAGTGAATGGTGTCAGTGTTGAAGGAAACAGAACTTTCAATATTTAGTATCAAGGAAATCTGAACCTTTCTATTTTGTATCTGGAAACAAATCACTGAGAATTAGTTAATTAGTTTTTATATTTAGGGTTACAGCTTAAACACAGTGGTTCATTTCTTCGATCAAAATGAAAATCACTGAAGAAGCTAACAAAACATTGTTTGTTAAACTTAAAAGAATAAGAAATTTGTTTTTATCATTGTATTTATTGTTGACACATGTTGAAGATACTGCTTGGCCGTTACTGTTACATTGATGTGAGGTATGGAGTTTTAGTGATGATTATGTTATCCAACATATATACACTGATTTCGTACGAAACGTTTAATTAAAAAAATACCTGAGTATATATATTGTATGGAAAAATTGGCAGAGCTGCTATCTTTCGAGTTTGTTTTGTTATCTAAACAGTGAGCAAAATGTAAAAAATATGATATTGTGTTAGATTGTGTTGCTGCTGGTTATGCAATTTTAAATGATCTTTTGTCAAACAAATTTTGCGTGATTTAGGATTGAATAATCTATGGTTATATCAGTCTTTCGTCTCGGTTGTTTGCTGACAGATACATATATACAATTATGGCATCTAGTAGTTTTAATTGCTTTACAAGTATTCTTTTATTTTTGAAAATATTTTTAACATGCATACCACAAGTTTCGTTTAACGAATTATTGATAACCAATCGAACTGAAGGTAAAAAATATTAGGATATATCTGAGAGAAATTGTGAATTATTTGCCAAACAAGATATAAGTGATAATATTGACTATCACTGTGAATGTCAATATGTTGCTGAAATAAAAATAAATATTATATAAGTAAGAAATATCTCAACATTATTAGTACATAAAAAAAAGTAGTTATTTCGCATTTTCTTTGCCTGTTGCGTTAGTAATATTTCACAAATGTCTCTGACAAGAGTGGATCTCGGATATAATTTGCACCAGATTTATGTGCCATAATTTCATTTACAACTAAATGTCAGATACAGTGTTTTAAATGATTGGCCAGTATGTATGAATCATATAAAATAATTTAATTTTTTTTTCCTATTTTATAAAAGTCTAATGAAACCCTTTTGGTATGCCTTAACTGCTTAATGGCAAAAAGGTAATGCTTACGAATTTAGTTCTCGACTCCTTTAACAATTTACATATAAGTCTCGTCATAGGCATGAACAAAATATGTTGCTTGAATAGTTTTGTGTGGTGGAATAACTTATATTAGTTAGAATACTTACCAATGTTCAGCGATGAGTCAAATTATGACAGACTCCGAGATTAAACAACAGGGACAGAAATTTTGAAAAAGAAGCAAAACGAAGAAACTTAAAGGCTGAATGTTTAAATGTCTGATGCCGTCAAAATCACGTAACGAAATGAGTGTAAGAGAAATTGGAGTTCCCGGATACAAAGCGGCATTATTTAAAATCACTTTTCTGTGTATAATTTGCTGATCCGGTTTTTAAAGTAATCAGAATTTGAACGATGGCCAAAACATTCTGCATTACATACCCACTTATGTCACTGAGAACTATTATATTGCTACTGTCATAATTTAAACCTATCCTCTGAAGTCTAGCCTCGTTTTGAGACATTCAACGCTGCCTTTACTGGTTATGACGACAGTAAAAAAAAAAAAAAATTCTTTCCGTGGAAATGTCAAAAAGAACTGCAATTATAAGTCTGAGCAAAAAAGAAGAAAGTCAGTTTTCTACTTGCTTACCAACATTATTACATTCGTTTATTTCAGATCCTGTTTCCCAGAAAATATTGTGTCAGCATGCTTCGAAAAGGTAAAAAGCATTAACACAGACAACGATATCAAAGTTTACTACAAAACAACCTGCATTAACCTTAACAAAACGTAAAGGAGAATGTAATCGATATGCATTACGATGATGCTCTGATAATATCTTTGTTTGCATATATTAAAGGAACTGTCTACGTGTTTTTCAAGGCTTGTGACATATAAAGGTACCTAAAACGTTTGCTTTTAAATTTATCCAGCAACGTTGGGAACTTTTTGTTATCTATAAAATTGTGAAGGGCGCCACACAAAGATTTTGTATCGAGCAAATGAATACAATGTATTTATTCGGATCGAAACAGTAGCCTAGATTTGTCTCGACTTACGGCGAATGTAAATGAAGATGCACGAGCGTTAGTTCTTGTGACAATAGAAAAGAAATTAACAACTCTAATGTGCACGTGCAGCCTTGACTGACTGTGTGGAGCATTTAAACGTGTCGTGTTTTGCTTTACTGCCAGTTATGTGACTGTAAATGATGATGATTATTTGTAAACCTGTGGTTCAGTATTTATCGAAATTACTCTTATTAAAAGTAGAAAAGTGCTCATACGTCACGTATGACCCTGCCAAGATTTTACAATGGAAGAAACCTTGCGTGAATATGCAAGGGAAAAATTCACTGCAACACTCGATAGTATAACCGATTGACACTCAACTCGTAAGTCGTGTTGATAATAATCGACAGGAGACCATTACAGACAACAAAGGGGTGAACACCTCGCGATTTGCAGGTGAACTGGCAGCTTGTAGAACTTTCAGGCGTAATGTCCGTCACCTATCCGACTGCACTGTATATGATATAGAAATTCAAATCGTAACTACTTTTATACTTTCCAAACATTTTTCATGAAATTATCGGTATGCTCTAAAACATAACACTAATTTACTAAGGGTAAGTGTCCAACTAAAATACGTTTATTTTATGTGATCTGCTATGATAATGATATAAACACGGTGTTTTCGTCTTGCATACTTAAGAACTTGTAATTTCTATGATCGACTTTCAGCCGACAACGGTTATAAACATTGAAAAAGTTCAGATATCAACTGCAGCACCAATGACGACGAACATGGCCATGAATGTATCGAACATGACTACACATATTAGTACAACTACAACAACTATCGGCACAGCCTCAGCAACCATGGCTGGCAATGTATCAAACCTGACGGCATTTGCTACAACAACAATTGGTACAAGCACAGGTAAAATAATAAATTGGAACGAAATCTCAGGAATTCAGTTTTTATCGAAGTAGATA
Organism: Megalonaias nervosa; assembly: GCA_016617855.1. NCBI lineage: Eukaryota > Metazoa > Mollusca > Bivalvia > Unionida > Unionidae > Megalonaias > Megalonaias nervosa. Next base: position 26,793 of record JAECUM010034380.1, read on the forward strand.
GCATTAGGTTCTTATATCTGCTACAGTAGTATCTAACGATCATGTAATACTGACTGACCATTTAATAAAAAGTAATAAAAATGTAACACTAACCGATGAATTATAGTAACTAACGACAATGTAATACTGCCTGATATTTTAATATAAAGTAATAAAAAATGTAATACTAACCGATTAACTGTAGTAACTAACGATAATGTAATACTGACTGACCTTTTAATATAAAGTAATAAAAACACGCTACATAAAAGTCAACAAATTCCTTCATATTTAATACAACCGTGCACCGTTTAACTTGTGTTAAGCAGCCACCTGGCGGAAAAAGAAAATGGCCTCTTAAGTGAGTTGGGAACTCAATACAATTTCAAAATCTCTCCCCACCCACTGAGTAGCGTACACACAGGGTCTCACCGCAACAGTCTATCAATGTCGACGAAACAGTGACCTCTTCTTTGCAATAAAATCTTCAAGTCAACGTTCGCATCTGAAAGACGATTACATATAGCACAACTGCACCCTACTTTCAGGGACTGTGAAGAACTACATGGAAATCGAGAGTCCAAAAGTGACGACAGCCGATGGAATGAACGTTCTGGGAATAATTGTGTTCTGTATCTTTTTTGGAGTTGTCCTAGCCAAAATGGGAAAAGATGGTAAACCTCTTCTGGATTTCTTCACATCACTTTACACCGCCACAATGATCCTCATCAGGCTCGTTATCTGGTGAGTACACTCGTGTTCTGTCTTTAGCTGGATTTCATCAGTCGAGGAATCGTAAATGTTCATTTATGGAAATCCCCTTTTGGCTGATTGAAATTTTGACATGCCCAAAAACTGGTGTGACATTTGTTGCGCATAATCTGCCAATAAAACGCAAAGAAAGCAAACTCTAAATTCGATTGATGTGTCCGTAATATAACTTGAATTGTTGCCTTTAAAGTATTGGGGTAAAGAGCTTAACATAAGTTGATTGCGTTATTTATAGTGGGTACACATTCATACATTGATGGTTGGACTGAGGAAGAAATAGAAGAAAAAAAAAAAAAAAAGAATATAATCATATGGGCGCAAATAGAAATATTGATAAACATATAGAAGGATTTATAATTATATAGGGGCAAATGTCTCAACTCATCAAATCAAGCTAACTTCTCAACTGTCATGTCAAGTTTAACAAATCATATTTGTATCATTGCGTTTTGAAAGTTTAGAGAATGGTTATTATTTTATTAATAATATGAATTTATATTAATTAAGCTGTATATATTGGTGGATGCCAGGAGGAATGGATGACTTGTTACAGGGATAAAAAAAATATGATTGAAAACCAATGGTCAGAGAAAATACAGTATATATAACTGCGTGAACAATGAATGAATGAATGAATGAATAGCCACACACTAATTATACTCCTTTTACAACTAGGTTCTCCCCAGTTGGCATCATGTTCCTGATTGCCTCTAAGCTTGTGGAAATGCAAGATATCTCCGCCATATTCATGCAGATTGGTTTCTACTGTCTGACAGTCCTAGTTGGTCTAGCTATTCACGGTTTAATCGTCCTTCCCATGCTGTACCTCATTATTGTGCGCAAGAATCCATACCGCTTCATGAACAACATGTTGAAGGCCCTCCTCACTGCATGGGGTACTGCATCAAGGTATGTATAAAGTAAGGTTCGGTCCCCCTCTAATTCTTCATTAGCGGTAATAAGGACGATTATGGGCAACTCTACAATCTGGTAGAACGTGCCAGAGAAGATTCTCATGACGCCCTAAGATAAATGTTCGGCCCCTTTCCAACAAAGGGTACCATGAATGACAATGGACCCTACATACTCGCCAACCCCCAACCCCCAACCCCCACCCTTTTGGGTGAGTGTGGGGTAACAGTAAGCCTCACATTCCCAATTAGAAGTACAAGGGGTTAAATTTGAGAACCATCATCGCTAGCCAAGGGTTGTTGATACGCTTCGTTCCATGTCGACCCTAGATATATTAAAGGCTTTTTTAAGATATGATTTCATATCAAAATAACTACTAGGGTTTATCACTATAAATCAGTTTAGCAAGTGAGCAAGAGACGATGAGTGAACATGGAAATTAAAACTTGGTGAAATTCAAATTCATATATAATAAATTGCTTTATATGAATCGGCTGACTGTTGGCATTTGTATGAATTTGATTTTACAGAAGTTGCTCACTTTGTAAATGCGTGTTTGATATTAAAATGAAGTTACTAAATTTTCCAAAGTTTGGCCAGTAGTAGATCGAGTTGGCTCATGGCAGTGTTCATTAGGTTGGAATTTACCTGTGATAGTATTCATGAGATAGGAGTTATTTGCTCTTTTCTAGGACAAACTGACATTTTCGAACAAATAATTGAATTCATCACCAGTATCTTTGCTCTCACACATGTCACAAATAGGATCACTTCAATCTGTACCACGAAATTACCCAATTTAACTTATCAAACAGTGGTTTGAACAAGTGGCTCTTGTAAATAAATGATTATTGTCCATTTCAAGCTACATCAATTGACCCATCAGAAAACTCCTTAATTATCTCTTAGGTTTTCAATATGGCAGCTTCTGTGTTGTTCTTATGTCTTAACTCGTACAAATAAATGCGCGTGAATGGTTACGATTGGAGTCATACATTTCACACTGAAATATGCAGTGATGGTTTAAGTTGTCGGTGAAGTCTATAAATGAAATTTAATAGATGTAGTCGCCATTTCAAACACAGAATGTGAGTACCCCACCAAGTTGGTGGGCAAACTGCATGATAATTTTAATATAGTAGTAATTATGCTCAAAATCTTGTATCATCTGTAACAATAGTCCACCTACATCATTGATACTTAGGAAAGGAAGTTATATTAAATGTATCTATCACTTAAAACACCGCATTTATTGGGAACCACTAATGAAAATTCATGTAAAGATCTCTGTATTCAACTCTCTTTCCAATTTGTTATACCTCTATCTTTACTGGTCAATGGGCGGATACTTGGCAACGTGCCACAGTGGTCGATTATTCCTATTTCCCTGTCAGTTGATCATATTCACGTTTGCCAAATATTGTTGAAGCACCTAGGCTCAGCCGTGAACACCAGCAATGATAAAAACAATAGTCGCATTTACCGTGTCAGATTTTATTACCAAACTTTAATATACTTTTCTTTCTCAGCTCAGCAACCCTTCCTGTCACCATGGAGTGTCTGGAATACAATAACAAAGTGGACGTACGTGTGGCTAAACTCGTTGCCCCTGTCGGATCCACAGTGAACATGGACGGAACAGCTCTGTACGAAGCAGTGGCAGCCATATTTATCGCGCAGGTCAATAACATCAGTTTTAACATAGGACAAGTCATTACTGTCAGGTAGGTTCACTTACCAGACGACCACATAGAAATGGGCATTGTGAAGGTCATATAGAACGATCTATTTTGTTCATTTACATATGTGTACATTTTATATGATATCGGATTCAGGTAAAGTGTATTTATCTGTGCATAACTCATATACAATCCTGACTAGCGTTGAGCAGATTTGCTGTCGTATAATACGCCGGAAGATCGTGGTCTATGCTATAAAAATCAGTCAGAATAAACGGTGGTGTTAATCCTTGATATCATACATCGTGTTTGTTCTGTCAGGAAACATTGCTTTTTCTACTCAAACATTATTTTATTGCAATATCATGGTTTTGTTTGGTGTTTTACGGAACAGCAACGAAGTTGTTTATATGGTATCGGTCCAATTCGATTAAAATGCCATACTCAATGACGCACCCAGCGTGATACAATGGTAGGATTTGAACTGGTGTCTTTTCGGTCACGAATCTAGCAAACTAATCACTGAGTGATCTTAGTTCCTAGTATAAAGATGTCTGCTTTATATGTGAACGCAATTTAACCAGTAATTTTCGTTTATTCAAAAGATCTTCAATCCAACTGTGAAAAATACAACGCATCCGCGTGGAAAAACACATAATAGCATTGTCTCTCACAATTTTTTCATTCCTACTTTTTGTCCATATTTAATATTATCCTAAAATATTTTTTTAAAGAACTATTTTTATCTCCTTTAAATCTAGTTTGACTGCTACGGCCGCCGCTATCGGAGCTGCTGGCATTCCGGAAGCAGGCCTTGTTACCATGGCAATAGTGCTCACAGCTGTCAACCTTCCGGTTGAAGACATTACGCTTATTATTGCTATAGACTGGCTTCTGTACGTAAAGGAAAGGCGTTACATTATCTTCTCTTTTCCTTTTCACTTTCTTCAAGATATTATATGGAATGTGTGTGTGCGTGTGTGTGTGTTTGATTTTTAATGTAACTTTAACAATTTTAGTCATATCGTCTGCGGTGTGGCAGTTTATTACGATGTCTAGCACTGGGGCACCATGCCGCAGACATGTAGCATCATGTTTCACCCAGTAACATTTTCTTGTCACCAGGCCGACCAGTCATAACACTAACCTCTTTATCCTGAGAGCCAAGCGAGGCAGCTGCTATTATCATTTTATAAGTTTTTGGTATGACTCGACCGGGGATTGAACCCGCGACCGCCGGCATTGTGTTAAGTAACCTCAGTTTATTCGTCATGTCATCGTCAAGATAGATACTTGCTATAGTTAAGTTGTCAAATTAACATTTTTAACTGCAGTCTTAGTAGAAAATATATATTTATCTACCAGTACATCTTTTGTCCACCATTTCCTCATTCGTGCTGTGAAAGCTGATGCATTGTTTATGCACGTACATGTGACTTTTAATTTTATCTAGATACTTCTTTTCTTCTAAGGAAAGAAAATGTTATATTTTTCAACATTAGGTTTCACTGAGTCATAATCGAGTAATATGAAATAATGTCATTTTTCTGATATTAGTGCAGATGCCTTTGGCATTGAAAATCATTTAAAAACCTTTATTGGGGAAACCTTTCATCTTTGTCTTAAAAATATTTCATCAGACAATAAAATAGGTATGGGTAGTTGCGGCGCAGAAATAACTTTGTGATAAATGCTGTTTTTGACAGAATATATTTCAAGTCCATCAATACACTGATGTTTTTCTCTGATCATTCAATCAATCAATCGATGGATCGATAAACCAATCAATCCATATGATAATCAAATTTCTGTTTTCTGTTAGTATTAGATATTGTGTAAAAAAAACTCTTATGTTTTAGAGGACTGCTATCACAAAGTAACATTAAAATTGAAGAGACATATGTGGCGAGACAACAAGACTTGGTGGGAATGTCTTTATTTGAAGCAGAGTAATGTCGAAACATTCAGGAATTATTATATTGTTATGCTTCTGACTCTATCAAGTAGGTTTATATTGGAAAAAAAGATATTGAAAAAAATTGAGAATATACATTAGAATGGTCAACTTGGTTTGCAGCTTGAATGTTTTGTGTCACATTATGCATCGTTTCCTTCAGAGACCGTTTCCGCACAACTGTCAATGTTCTTGGCGACGCCATAGGTGCTGGGATCGTAGAGAAATTGTCCATAGATGACCTACGGAAAATGAATGAGAACGAGACGAACACCGACACAGATATTAGAGATGATGCTTCAATCATCCCAATGAAAAACGAAACAATCAAAACGGAAAATGGTGGGATATACACGGCGCCGATCGTACCTTTGGGATCAACCAAGCTTTAAACCACTGAATGGGGGTTATGTATGTGGCAAGATAGTGGCCATTCCAAGAACATTTGAGAGACAATTTCTATAAGGCGATAAGGAGTGAAAGTTTACTTATGTGAAAGTTTCTACTTTCTTAGATTTTTTTGTTATTATTATTATTATTATTATTATTATTATTATTATTATTATTATTATCTGAAATGTTAAATTGAAAAACGCAATAATCCTGGGCAATGTACAATTGCGTGAAACAATGTACAAAGAAAAGACAGCTTTGCGACATTTGGCTTGAAACTGTTACAAATACATTTTCTACTTTCACCCTCTCGCTGTTTTCTTCAAGACCGTCAATACTACTTTCTTAAATATAATCAAGCCAAAATTAGGCTATCTGACCAGAAATCCTGTCGGTCACTCGAAAAACTGTCCAATAGCGTTTCACAACTGCATAGAACAATCTAATGAAAATCAGATTTTCTCAGTACTACTTGGACATCACACGTACACCGATAAGAAGTGATGTTCTGTTGTCCATTTGATTTACTACTTGGACATCACACGTACACCGATAAGAACTGATGTTCTGTTGTCCATTTGGTTCACCGATCAAATCACAAGTTTCAAATTTCTGAAAGTGGCACGCATCATTCGGAACATATCGTTACAAACGTTGACTCTCCTTTACACGAAATGGAACGCTTTATCTGATGTTTCGAAACGTAAATGGACTGGGAACTAACAAGGTCACCAAAATATTAACTTGTATTGGAGACTATCAGATCTCCATGTAGACTATGAATTGCATATCTTATCTGACAATGCTTTTAGATTACTATATGTTAGCGATAAAGATGTCAGCATTGTTTGGTGGAAACTAAATGAAGAGTTACAATGTGCTACGAAATCAACGTATGATAATAAACTTCGTTTATATTTAATGAAAACCCATTAAATGCTATTCTGCTCAGCGAAAACATGAACAAAATTTTAAAAATTATGCTTACAAGTAGATGATAAAAAAACCTCACAAACTGTTCAATCTGCCAGACTGATAATGCTTTATTCTGGTCCAGTGACTTTGAAACGCTCTTTACAAAAGTATCTACGAAAATAGGAATTTTAAAAAGGGTTAGATGTTTTATGTCGGATCAGTTAATTCGAAAAGTGTAAAATGCAGCTGCTTTTCCAAATTTTATCTACTGCAGATTTTTTGTGTTGAGAAGAACGAAATTTGTTTAACGTGCAGAGCTTACAGAAAGAGCACCAGGATGATTTAAAATTTCAAGAATATTTTAACAGATATATAATCTCTTTACAACAACTTTACATAGATACCAATTAATGCTTATATTATTTCTAGGAACCGCTGTGTTTGACCATGATATCATTAAAACCGGTCCATTCATTTAAGACGTATTAATAGACTCCATGTGAGGACCGAGTTTAGACTTAGGATAGACTGGATCCCAATAAATAAAGTGCATAAGTTATTTTAGTAACTGCAAATGATAAAAATATAATCTCAGGGCAGAAGACTCTCCTTCTAGGTTCCGATAAGTGATTAGGAAGTTACAGAAAAATTTCTGCCGTGAAGCAATAAATGTTGGAGTACAAGCTACAGGTTTATTTTTGTCACGTTTAAACATTTAGTTTACTTGAACCATATCCACTGTTATTTGTGAGAATCTCAAATGCTTCAGAGTTTCAAATCATTATGAACACGAACGTTATAATACATTTCATCACAAAAATTTCTTTCAACATGAAAATCAATGGTGATGATGCGGCTAAGCTGATTCTGGATGTTCAATATTAGCTCTAACGTCCATGACATTAAACATTTGTAAAGGACTCCAGATTGCTCATCATATCTGATTTTGAGAGCTTAATAGTGATTTACGTTCTCAAACCATTTCGAAAATACGGAGCCTGGAATCCTATGCAGAATTTTAAAAACGTTATTGACCTGAGCAACAGCGTGAAGCACCCACAACTTTGTCAGCGGTTGACGTATAGCGAAGGGACGCTCTCAGCTAGGGCGTTGGAGAATTATATTTATGAATGAAATTACATGAACTATTGAGATTATCAGTTGGTAAATCACAAATTCTAATACATATAAATACACAGGAACATTTGATTGATCTACAGTGGAACTACATTGATCATTAGGTCGTGGGTAGCATAATTTTCACTGTTCGTATGTTATGTATTATCTTCTAGTGACCAATTACCTCCCAGATGAAGACATTAGTATATTTCTATTGGTAAATGTAAAGGTTCACATTTGCATATTTGTTTATAGAATTCTATTTTTTGATAATAAAAAAAAAAATTATTTGAAGTATTGCTGCATGTTTAATGTTACAATTTACAACTTTACACAAACTACGGCAATTATTGAAAACCGTGCTTGTTATTTTCAAAGCATCCCTACTCCATTACGATGTTTTGACTTTCGACGGATCCTAGACTCCTTTATAAAGAAATAATGTTATATTGTGTACATTGCTGACCTATAATGGAGGAATGACTTTGAGTTGTTGATATGGGTTGTAGTCACTGGTCATTGTCAACACAGTTTCATATATATGCTTCTAGTAAAACTGAAAGAGAAATATGCGATTGCGTTGCACAAAAATACACGATGGCGGTTGTGGTAAAATTCAAACTCTCATAAAGTTGCTATTGTATTTTCATGTGTAGGCAAGAATTTGACAAGCTATGCACAGAAACAGCGCCAAAAATACAATATTAAATCTCATAAAACTTCAAAGCGAGGAAATTCCCGTTTTTATAAATATTGTCGAATGCTATATTTTTATCCTCCCTCTATTATAACAGATTTACCTTTCAGAATCAACTTGACCTACATGGGATTTATCATAATCATAAGACGTAGGCTGGTAACTTCTGCCAGTTGAACAGGTTTCATTTGTCTTCACCTAAGAAATGTCGTTGAGCAAGATACATAAATTTAAGATATATTTGTTAGAAACAAATAGAAACATATCTTCAAAAACTGTCTATACCGCATAAGAAGTTTGTGAATAGGATATTATGGTATTCTGAATGTCAAATATACCCAGTATAAGTAACTTCACTTTCACAAATTATATCTTTGGCCTTTACCTTTTCGCTTCATCGAAATCCTTACATTTTGGAGCACCGTTTCGCTCATGTTTTAAAGCTAGTGTGTGATTGGATAGATTATCGCATCACTGTGGAAACAAGGCTGGATTTCTGAAGCATATTAATTTAAAGTCAGATATAGTGTTAAATGTATTAAAGTTTTAAGTTTTAAGGAAAGTTGTGCTAAAAAGCACGAAATAAAAATAACCAAAGAAAAGATGAGAAAAGTTGATGAAAATAATGTGCCGAGTGCATGCTGTTAACTAATTCCTTCTTTCAGACATTGGTTTCAGATCAGCCGCAATCATAATATTTGGCACACGTAATTCGGTGTTTGTATCAGAGAAGGTTTAGAGACATTAACTGAAAAGCAACGCATTTTTTAAACTACTGGTACAGGAATAAAATTGATGAGGATAAGAAACAAACAACACTCCTCCATATGCTGAATGGTGCCACTAACAGAGTTGCAATGAAGACTATTTTGTATGATTTACTAAGAGAGTTAAAATTCTGTATTGCTGCAGTACAAGGCCAAAGCATGACTTTAAATTTAGTTGCATCTACGTCGGTAATTTGCCTGGTTCTCATCGGTAGCGTCGCTATGAATCAAAGGATTTCACACATTTCTTGCGGCTAAAGCATGGAAACAGTTGACATTTGTTTCCTAGGTTAAGATGTTCTCCTCAGTAACCAATTTAATTTTAGGATTAATTCCAGAGCATGAAACACTGCCAAAATAGACAGAAATGAATGATTGCAATAGTGTCTTGATAGGATATGGTCACACTAGAGCGCATCCCACTTGAGCGCAGCTCAGTGAGGCGCTGAAATTGGTTGTTGTCTCATTATGGCTAATCCCATTAGGGCGCAAACAAATCTCACTAGAGCGCATTCACACTAGGGCGGAGAAAAAAATGAAGTTCAACATGATTTAATTGCCATCACGTTTGAATACTTACAGTCATATATTGTTTCTATTATATTAATATTCTTTTTACAAATTTCCATAACTATTTTTTTTTATCACGTGTCCCTATTTGACATGTTTTGAATTGGCTTGTTTTTCAAAGGTATACAGGTGTTACATTTTGGGGGTTTACTCCCGGAGCCGTCAAACGCAATGCCTAATTAAATGTTTTGCTGTGTTTTTTGGAACGTAACACATGTTTTTACAACAAAGACACGAACCTGTCTTAACCAAATAAACATAAGCCGACAGAGCAATTTCGGTTCTTATTGAGATCACTAAAGCCAATTTTCCATTATTATGGAAAACACACATACATTCAGTCTTCACAGAACATACCGGTATTAAAGTTTGAATTGAAAACTATGAAAGTTTAAATTTAAAATAAATATAAAGTTACAGTTAACAAATGTGTTTGTCTTTTTTTTGCGCTCTATTGATACTAGTTCTTCGCGCTATAATGGGATGCGCACTAATAGGATTAGCTCTAATGGGACTAAAATATTTTTGGGGCTCTAGTGGGATAAGCTCTAATGGAGTGCGCTCTAATGAGACTTTACCCTTGATAGAGCGTATTACACATTCAACTTTGTACTAAATCTTGCCATTTAGTTTGGAAACTACCATAATTGAATCGGAGGCTGAATTCCATTTAATGTTGAAATAGCCTACACGTAGTTTTTAAAATACGGTATTGTCTTGAGCAGTCGCTAGCTATATATTTTCAGATAATATCCTAATTTCGAGTTCTTATAAATTATAAGCAGTCACTTTTAAACGATACTTTTTCCCACACAGTATAAAATATCATTGTTTTTGTTCTATTATTTTGCTTCCTGTAAATATTAACGTCTTGCTGATCATCCTTGACAGAAGTTCAAGCGCTTTTTTTTTTAATTCCGAGCGTCAAAAAAGACGTAGTTACGTCCAACAGAAGTACTTATTCAGTATTATGCATACTATGTGAAATTTGACGCAGACGCTTGGCGATATTAATTATATTTAATCGATTGCTTCAAGTTTGATCACTGGTTTATTAATCATTGTAACTTAGTGTACGTAGTAAATGAGCCTTATGTCTTTTACCGGTTGAAAGTGGAAACGGATCATCTCAGAGTCGACTACTTTTGTTATTTAGTAGAACCCAACTGCAGCTTGAAGAGTGTGCCACTAATGCAGCGGTCACTCCCTACAACGCTGTTCAGTGGAGGCATACAAATGTGTTCAAAGCATGATCACCTACAATGAGGTAAAGCAAGGTCAATATGAAAATCATTGACCAAACCTGTCGTGTATAAATGGCCATAAATGACCATACATGACCATACAATATTGCGGCGTTTTATAGAGAAAGGACTGCTGCATGTATGTTTCTCTACTTGTTTCTTTACTTTGTCTTAAAATGGACACAGTTTGATACGCTTAATACATTTAAAAGTACAATCCATTGCTGTAATTGTTTTACTGAATAAAAGTTTGTTTTATAGCGAATGCATGAATAGGTATGCTGTAGCATATTTTGCAGCATTTAAACAAAGAAGCTGAATGATAACACCTTGTAAAAAATGGCAAATAATGCCTGGAATAAAATCTTTTTCTGTTATTCATTTTTATTAGTTAACTTGGTTACAATGAATTTACTGTGTCAGTTATTGATGTATTTACATACCCATAGATAATTTATCCCAAACTGCCACATAAACACCTACATCACGCAGTTTTTTTTAATTTAGTCAACCTTAAAATCTTTTTAATCAAGTTTTATAGCAACTTTTACAGTTGATTGGAACGTTATAAAGAAATAAATGTGCTGGCAGATAAGTTGAAACTATTGAAAAACACATTGAAAATGTTAAAATATTTTTCAGAAATCCGAAAGAAAAATATTGTCAGGTAGAAATTGTTTCACTAATACTGAAACTTGATCGTCTATGCTTTTAATGTCACATTTCTTATAAATACAGGTGTACTTGTGTCATTGCCTTCCTATACAGACAGGCGTATTTGTGTCATTGCATTCATAAAACTACAGGTTTATTTGTGTTACTTCCTTGGTACAGGCGTATTTTGTGTACTTTTTTTAATTGTTTCCTTGCCTACAAATATAGTTCTATTTGTGCCATTGCATTCCCTAAAATTACAGGTGTATTTGTGTCATTGCCTTCTTATAAAGACAGGTGTATTTGTGTCACTGCCTTCGTATAAATACAGGCGTATTTTGTGTCATTTCCTTTCATTTAAATTCAGGTGTATTTGTGTCATTCCATGCCCTATAATGACATGTTTATATATGTCATTGCCTTCGTATAAATACAGGCGAATTTATGTCATTGCATTGCCAAAGAAGACAGATGTATTTGTGTCACTACCTTCCTGTAAAGACAAGTGTATTCATGTCATTTCATTCCTTACACTACAAGTGTACACCTCGTATAAAGACAGCTGTATGTGTGTCATTGCATTCCCTGCAAATACAAACATATTTATTCCATTGCATTCCCTATAAATACAAGTGTACTTGTGTCATTGCAGTTCTATAATGATAGCTGCATGTTTTTCATTGCATTCTCTACAACTACAGGCGTATTTGTGACATTGTATTCCCGATAAGGACAGGTTTATTTGTGTCACTGTCTACCTATAACGACAGGTGTAAAATAAACGATTACATTGTGTATATTTCAGCTTTCACAGCAGAAATATTTACTAAACTATTTTGTGACTTAGCATCGAACACCCCCAATATATATATATATATATATATATATATATATATATATATCTGTGGGTGTGTGTGTGTGTGTGTGTGTGTGTGTGTGTGTGTGTGTGTGTGTGTTGTTGTTGTTGTAGGGTTTAACGCCATTTTCAGCACAAGATAGGCTATACATGGCGGCCAGTATAATTGGTGGAGGAAGAACCCTGGAAAACCCCGGGAAGAACAACCAACCCACGAGAATATGTGTGTGTGTGTGTGTGTGTATGTGTGTGTGTGTGTGTGTGTGCAATATATTTTACAAAGCCTCAGGTTGAGCTTGGACAAACTGAAACGCCTATTGTTGCTGAAATTCATTCGCATATAAAACCTTAAATTTTCCCCATTAAAGGTGAGAATACCGACCCAAATTCTTGTGTCATTTACGATTATTTAATAGGCTGTAGTTGATTGTATAGCATTAGGGCAATCTGTCGTAAGGCAGGTGTCCTGAAATGCTTTGCGAAGGGCACTACATCGGTTATTTTCCGGCAGAAGTTCCGCTTCTATTATTGGCCGTGTGAAAAGATTGATATTGTAACAATCAGCACACTTAATCCAGTATTTTTTAGGTAGTTAAAGTAATTTGATTTTCACTATTTCTTCTTGGTGTGTGTGAATTGGTACGGGTTTCGACCAAGAAAGCTTAATGGTTGCCAAGTTCTGACGCAAGCGGTGAGCGTGTTAACTCTCTGTTGGACAGAGAATGATTCTTGTATGCTATGCCAAAATAGGACTTTTAATCCATGATTTCTGTACAAGAGGCCGAAAACAATATATTGTTATAGTCTGTACACGTCCTGGGAGAAACTATTAATACTGAAGTTTCAACCGTGTTTGTTCTGCTACAAAAGACCTTGTGCGTCCATCACATAGAGCCCGATATTCTACGGCTATTCAGACCAATGTGCAAATGATGAAAATATTAGTAATGCGAATAGGTTTCTTACGGTGGGTAGGTCTGCAAATATTTACGATATGTAATAAGTGGAAAATTATACTAACTTTTAAAAAGAAAATGCCCTTAAAATGTGGACATGGAATCTGATTTGCGGCTTTTTGATATTGCATTTTACGCGCAATAAATCACGGCATTGAGATAGTATTGAGTTATTGCATTGTAATTATTTTGTAGCATAAAGACTTAGCAAGATGCAACGAGTGTTACGTGTTGCATATATCTTGGGCTTTGCATACTATGCATGTGGCAAACAACACAACGACATGTAATGGGGGCTGCCATATTGTTTATTCTTTCAATCAACCAGTTTCATTACTGACAGTCATACTACACGGATACCTGAAACTCGATAGCTATCAAATTTTACGTACACAAAGTACAGTTGTGCTCAGTACCTTTAAAAGCAGAGAAAATGCCTAAATATTCCAGAATTACGTACTATGAAATGATTTATTTGCTTCTTTATATTTCACTTCTTGTCCTCTCTTCTTTCACCGCATGTAGTTCTGTAAATATTAATCCGCCAAAATTTATATCTTCAGGTATTATCAGTCCTTCGCTCTTAATATCTGTAAACATAATGAAACGCGCCTCACCTTACCTAATTATCACAAGTAGACCTTATATTTATATTGAAATAGGAAATATATTGATTTTGCTTGTAAGTATGAAAACTATTGCAGCTGCAGTATTTCTGCTAGTGTGTGTAAGAAAGGCAGTCCTTGCAAGGCAGGATTGTGGTGCAGAATAAGACGAAAAATGTTAAGAAATTTACGAACAGATCAGGCACGAAATATGGGAAATTGCCTACTTTAGAACAAGGTACTTCACTCATTTAATTTGGTTGTTACGATTGTCACCAGTGAAGAATGATTAACTAAGTATAGCCCAACAAGCTCAGTGAGTGAGAATATGACATATACACATCCGGGTGTTTTTCTACGGTGTGTCGAATAGGCCATGAGTAGGGAAAGATTTAACACCGTATTGTACAAATAGTTATATACTCAGTATTGATGATTTAATGACATTTTTGTTTTTGTTTATAGATTGTTATTGACAATGATTGTGTGAAATGAACGCAGGACAAATTAGTTTCTATTGTCGTACAGTGTCATTTGTAAATATGAGCATCTGCATAAATTGGAACAAGGCCCTTTAATTTTCCCTAAGTGTCTCAGTGCCAAGAAATGTCCTGCAACATTACATTTATGACATTTATTCTGTTTTGGGGATAGCTTCCCACCTACAGAAACATAAAGGGAATATATTAGACCACACTATTACATTTTGTATATTTTGCCTTGAATACATAGAACAAATACCAAAAAAGTGGTTGGAGATTTAAACTCAAGTCCCATTTATTAGTAAAATATAGAAAGTTTAGTTACTGTGTTCCAGAAGATTCAACCAGATATATAGATGCAATAATAGATTATTCAAAGTATCAGTGACATTTCTTTTTCAGTGCATATAGACTCCCTATTGACGTACACTGCATCAAAGTCAAGTCTACCTAAAAAAGTTACTGAATTTGTTTTTGTTATGAGTAATTTTCATTGCTAAATGTTACAGGCTACTTAATTGAATGAAATGAGACCTCACTAATTTAATAAATTATATTCGTTTCGTCACAAACAGATTGCCATTTCCTACCGACCTGTATTGAATTCATAAAATAGATTGAGCAATATTATAACATAGGAATTTACCAAATACAAACAAAATTAACTTTTTTCTGTCCATTTTGACATCAGGAACAGGTATTTATAAAACGATTCATGAACTCGTGCTTAGTACTTTGGTATGATTGCTTGCCTGACTGTCTCTGGATTAATTAATTAATTAATTATATATATATATATATATATATATATATATATATATATATATATATATATATATAAATATATATATATATATATATATATATATATATATATATATATTAAAAATAACATGGCTTTTAAAGTGTTGGTAAAAAGCAATTTGATATACCAATACTATTGATATATTAAATTGTGATCCGCCCATGGAGCAATAATACGCATATATAAACATTCTTGCAACTGTGTGCTGTTGATTCTATCAATTCTGTAGATCAATGATGAATTTCCACTCATTAATCATTAGCGACGTACTCATGAAAATAGCCATAAAAAGTATTAATAATCCCCGTTTTCTAAATGAATTTATCATGGCACACAATTTCATTGCAATCCCTTCTGCTTTCTGTTTCCCCTCCCCTCTCATGAATATGGGTCAAAATATACAGAAATCTGGAGATAGAGAGAAAAAGAATTTGGGCTGGATGAAAACCTTGAAACTGAGCTTACACCAAGTAACCTACAAGAATATGATTCGTCGTAAAGGTATGAGTACACTTTCCTTGGGATTTACCTACAGTGTTTATATAATCAATGATACAAAGTTACAATAGCCTGTCGACAATAAATTTCTTGGTTACAAGGCACACATGCTGTAATGTAATTAATGCTTTATTGTTGTTGTTGTTTCTCAAACCTGTTACAATGTTCTAAAAATCGACGATTAATAATTAAATATGAAAATGTTCTAAAGGCCGCATCTCTCTCCCCCCCCCCCTCTTGTTGATTCTGGTATAAATTTTTAATTGAAAGGAAACTCGGCCAGCCTCGTTTCCTTTCAATGAAAAACTTATATATCTCGTGGTATATCATTGATACAGCGTACATACTATACATATATTCTATATCTATATGGCACTTGTTAAACAAGTAAATTATCCTCATCTTAAGAACAGTCTGTAGAATCCCTTTGCTATTACAGTTTATAGTTGTGTTCAGATATAATTCTAAAAGTATTTATTTAAATCATACATTGAAATTTCTAAAGTGCTCATTGACTTTTGGACAAACACACTACATTGGCGTCTTGTAAATTCTGGATTGCATCACTGGTATATCAGTACATTCAAATCTATTGGTACATCAGGATATTCGCAACTATTGGAATTAATTCAGAACGTTCTATATTGCTGGACTTATGATAGGAAATATAAGAATGTTTTTAATATACTTCACAAAACTGTGTCTTTTAAATTTTCACTTTGCATTCTAGGGAAATAGATTGTTTGTTAATTTTACTAATCTTGTTTGGTTTCGTCTCTATCTATTACGTAGTTTAAGACCGAAATTCGTATCAGTTTACTATTTCAGTATCCAAGGATTGGCGGCAATGGATTCAGAAGACAAACTATCGGTATGTGAAAATCTTGTAGCTTTGTTTGAAGACCTGAAACCGCAAACGGATCTGTCTATTTGGGCTCTGAGAGCAGGAAATGTGTACCCTTATCTAGGCACAATGCTCCGAGACGACAGAAATGAGTCTGCAGAGACGCCTGCAAAAATATATGGTTTAAATGGAGACACTAGAATCAAGATGCTTGTGAAAGTGGCAGACGATTGGAACAATAAAGTATGGACCATGCACTTAGAGCGAATCTTTGAAGAAATTGTGATTATGACCTTTGAATGTGATGTGAAAGTCATTTTACTAATATAGAAAAAAGAGTGAAATGTCGGTTATAAATGTGAACGTTTCGACCCGTAATGCAGCAAAAAGTCCCAGTTTTAACAAATTTGCAGACGACATTGCTGTCTCCTGCTTGGAAAGATTGAACATTGAATCATTTAATATCTTTGACCTTCATAATCAGGAGCAGATTAAAACATATGAGAATTGTCAGAGTATTAAATGGAAGTCTACGCGTCAGGCGAGGTGGAAGACATTCATACACTGTCTTGCTAACAATAATGATGATTGGGTTGTATCCGTGTTGAAACATTCTTCGAAGAAAACGTCATATCGTGGATACAATCGATCGGAAAACAAATACATCTGAACACAGCCAATCCTATGTACAAATATTCAGACAACAGCAAAATTTCAAAACAATATTTATCATTTCCAAATAGATTCTATATGACTGACCATCCAGCAACGAATCCAGAGGAGTCAAAATGAAATGGTTTGCGTCAAACCAATTTTGAAAGCTGACAGGCGTAGACAACTAAAAGCTCAACAGGACATTGGAGGCAAAAAGAGGAACGCATCTCTTATATACTCGTACCTACTGACATATACGAGGAAATCATTGCTCCTAAGTCAAAATAAAGGGTGACCAAAACACGCAAAAGTATGCAAAATTGCACACCGAACAATCATTACCATTTTATGGGATTCTATTCCAGAGAGAGTGCATTGTTATTACAATCCAACCAAGAACCATTGCTTCGTATAAATTAGCAAGCATGAGACTTGTGGTGACCTTTTATTTTCTAAGCACTCTAAAAAAGAGGGAAACTTTAAAATGTCTGAATATCTTTTTTCCACATTCTGACAGGAGCATGACCATGAACCAAATTTACTTTGCCTACTGCTGATGCTATCGGGGAGCTGTTTAAAACAAACAATGATTTGGCCGAAATGCACGTTAGTTCTGCACTTAAGATGTCCCACGAACCAGCAATCCTAAATTCTTCACTTTATAATGGCTTGCCGTGAAAACGCTAATTTATATAACGAGGGAAAAAAATGGAAAAGCTACAAGAATGATGGATAATGATAAGATGGAAACATTATCCTATCCTCTTGGTTGTACGACTGGTTGGTGGTGATGGTGGTTGTTGTAGGTGATTGAGTCCTGCAGCATCATGATCCTGACAGGAATGCTTAACTTTCGAAGAAAACGTACCTTTGACACCAATACCTAGTTACCTGAAAAGGCAAGCGAATTTACTGAAACGTTGACAAATTTTCAAGAAGATATTGGTAGGGATGATCCTTCGGATTCGTTGCAGTTTCTGTTTAGTTATTCCATTAGTACATTGTGGTAAAAATGGATTAACCATGGGTCTGTTTAGTCCATCAAAAGAGGTTTTAAGTTGTGATACAAACGCGTACATTGCTGACGCTACTCAAACATTCAGAAATTCCCATACCGAAATCCTATAAGGAAACTATCTTGCTATTAAAACTGGGTAAAACTCATGAAGCTATTATTAAAACATTCTAATTTTGTAAATAATTCTATACTAAACCGTAAACGCACATATCAGTAAACATCTTATTTAGAACTTACAAACATGATAAAAATCACACAAAACTCTATCCTCGATCATGGACAAAGGTAAACCACACAATATAAATTAAATATACACAACAATGAGCAAGACCTCTGAGAAGTGAAGACACAGAAAATCTTATCATTTCTCTATTTTTTCCAGTCACCAATCGTTCCAATAATGAAGCTTTACTGATCCATTGTTACCCCAAGTGAAAATTCCAACAGATATTTTTCACAAGAACAATACTTCCTTAAATTCGAAATAAGTATTATTGATGTTCTCAGCCGATTTCCATCAACTTTCACACAATATGTACCACTGTAATCAATTTATAAGGCACACAATGTTGAGATAACAGCTGATTGGTTGAAATTTAGTTGGGGCATAAAACTAAATATATTCGAAATCGTTTGACCAATCAGCAATCTTCTCGTTTATGGTACCATCGAATAGCTGTCTAGAAGGGAGGAGGTTCAACTAAAATGATTACTAACTACAAGGGTTGGTGGAAACTGAAACGGTTGGAATTCTTCGAAATGAGAGTTACGAACATTTTACTTGCTAAAAGTAAATACATAAATATAAAAGTATATGCAGGCCTCTTTGCTTTGACAAGAAAATGCATTATAATAAAACAGCATGGTCTTGAAAACACCGATGATGTGGGACGAGCGAAAAGCAGTCTGACCAAACGAAAATAACTGTTAGCATTCCCTTTTTTGAACTTCTCCCATGTCTAAGTCATTAGATGTTTGGTAGCTCATTGAAAATGAAAATATATCCACCTTAAAATGACACCTAGAATATTAAAGGGTGTTACTGCAAATGTCAGTACCATTAAGATATAGAAGACTTTGTGTACAGCTGCAATATATCGAGTTACAAAGATTGTCTCTTATTATATTTATGTACCTAAGAAGCCACGCATTAGAACATAATATAATTATGATTTTTACATTCGTATATTTTTGTATCGAACTTGCATCAGGTACCTGTGGTTCTTTAGTATGAGTTCAAGCAGTGAAATGGAGAAGTGAACTGTGTTGGTTGTCATACTGAGGACTGGGACGAGTAACTGTTGCAACTCACTCGTCCCAAAAATAAATGCTGGGAATAATGTTTTCCAGACCCCCGCTAAGCATGCAGAGTTATTTCGGAGCACAATTAGTTATGAATAATTGAAATCCACTTAGGTCTAAAACTTACTTTCTCCAAATATATCTGAATGAATCTTCATAAAGAAAAAGGATATATGTAAGTTTGCAGGAGTGAATACCGTATATACTCGCATGGAAGTTGAGTCAAACTGCAAACGACAAAGATAATGATCTTCTGTGACATAATGCGTCTGCAGATCAGGATCTGTGTTGTTATTTGTTCTAATGATTACTTCTAACAAACTGCACATACCCAGACCTGCCGGCGCATGATGCGATAACATATCTGGGTCTGTGCTGTTTGCAGTTGGACTTGACTTATATGTGCGGTACATATTGTAAAATAACTCACAAATACAGTCCATAAAATCAATACATTTTATTCCTAAAAGTGTGACAGATAACTTATGCGCATTTCTAAATTTACTGACCAGAATATATAGTAAAAGAGGAGACTTTTTTCTTTCTTTTATTGAGCGAAGAACAAAATACAGCAGCATTCAGGCCATTAAGATCACTGAAACATAAGTTTCTGTAGTATGTCAAGCGTATGGATTTAATTTAGCAAAGTTTCAAAACTGCAACAAATTCAGTGTGGATTTCGAAACCCTTTAACGCTTTTCTGCCGACTTACATGCATATTGCTGTTTTCATTCTAGTATTGGGTAACATATACACTTGTGTATTTAAGTTCAGTACATGCGAGATTCTATCTACACGTTTAGGTTTCATCTCTTACAAGCGATACTTAAATCCACTTGTTAGGATGACCGAGGAAAGCCGTGATGGTTCAGAAGTTAGCGTGCCTAATTCGCAAGCCAAAAATCGCAAGTTAGAATCCTACACAGTATAGTCCATATCAGATGGTACGACGTGTCTCTGCGCAGAGCACTTTACTCCCAGTGCTAATGTACTGTTTGGCCTTTCATGTGTCTTTGTGTAGTTAAATATCAAGTAAACGAATAAATTAGCAGCCTCAGAGGTATGTTAGTACAATTCATCAACTCTTGCTATTACTGATATACATGGTGTACAATACCTTTTTTATTTCACACTTTGAGTGAAAGACTAAAAGCAAGCGCACCTTTCAAAACAAAAAGCGTTGTCCAGCATATGTAAATCACTTCTATTAGGTCTCGTTATTCTAAAGTACGTCTTTATCACAGCGAATATAAGTAAATTACACTACGCACACATTACGTGTACTTGAGCAGAACGTTCAAATAGTAATGCACGTTTTCTATCTATGCTGTAATTTTTGTATAACGCATGCCTATACCATACTTATTATGATAAAATATAGCATGTTTCCAGAACGGTACATGACACACTGAGGACACTTGGTACATGAAAACATATGTTTATATAAAAATATCACACTCCACAATAACTGCAGTTCATTGTCTTCCTCGAATTGCACAATACATTCTGCACATCATGCCCAAATTACAAGTATATGGGACAATTGTTCAAAGACTCAAGTTACGTGTACTAATATTACGATATGTCAAAGGAACGTTTGTTGTTGTTGTTGTTGGGCTTAACGCCATTTTTGAGCACACGATACATGGCGGCCAGTATTAATGGTGGAGGAAGAAACCGTGAAATCCCCGGAAAGAACCACCGACCCACGAGAAGCTACTGGCAAGCTTTCTCACATGTCCACATTCGCCGAATCCTAGGCTCGAACCCACGCAGGCAGAGGTGAGATGGCAGTGATCCGTAACGGAGAGCGCTTTAGACCACTCGGCCACTCGGGGCCCCGGAACATTTGTCATACACGAAGGAATTTACCTTTCTGAATCCGCGGCCGATGAATAAATATCGTTCAGGAGGAGCGTAAACAAGTAGGCGTCCATGGGATGAAACTCCTAGAAGGAACACAGAAGGCACAGCCCTCTGAAGCTCCTGCATTTTAAGTATTTCCAGGGCATAATTTTAATCATCTAACTCTAATGAAAACTTATTCTAGAAACATTTTGCTTCTCTCCCGCTTACCATGAGCGGGGGTGGGGGGGGGGAGGGGCGGGGGAGCCAGATCCATCCATATGAATGATAGAGGCAATGGGTTGTTTTCGTATTTCAATTGCAATAATTCATGTTGCTACTTCGACTGCACTTTTATTGTTGTTTTTGTTGACAACGGTGGTTCAGTGATTAACAAACCCAGCTCACGACATGATGGGTGGAGTTTTTAATAATGCCCAGTCCAGGTCCGGTCTGCCATTCTGTTATAACTCTGGGCAAGGCACATTACTCCATTTTCCTCAGAACGGTGAAATCTTTAACGTGTTGATGTGTCATGAAACACGGCACAAAGCACAATCAATCCTTCTGTAACCAATTATTTTCCGTCTTTCAGGAGGGATTACACTGTACTTTATGATGCAAATGTTAGATCCGCGTTGCGTACA
>JAECUM010034381.1:0-15162 GCA_016617855.1 Megalonaias nervosa
CATGATGTCCCACCCAGTCACATTATCCTGAGACCAGACGGACTAGTCCTAACACTAACCTCTTCATGCAGAGCGCCTAGTGAGGCAACTGTTAGTAGCATTTTTATAAGTCTGTGGTATGGCTCGGCCAGGATTCAAACCTGCATCCTCCCACATCTGGGGCGGATGCTCTAACCAGTTCTAAGAAAGATTTCTAAAAAAAAATGATACATCACTGTGAAGTTGATCTCAAGGTCTAAATGGACAAGTCATTAAAATGTTTTTTTTTAATCTAATCAGTGTATGGTTAAATGGACAAGTCATTAAAATGTTTTTTTAATCTAATCAGTGTATGGTTAAATGGACAAGTCATTAAAATGTTTTTTTTTAAAATCTAATCAGTGTATGGTTAAATGGACAAGTCATTAAAATGTTTTTTTAATCTAATCAGTGTATGGTTAAATGGACAAGTCATTAAAATGTTTTTTTTAATCTAATCAGTGTATGGTTAAATGGACAAGTCATTAAAATGTTTTTTTTAATCTAATCAATGTATGGTTTTTGTACCTTTGCAAATAAACTGAAAATAACCAAAAATTTGTTGCCATTAGTATGTAACTTATTTAATTTCTTTTTATTCCAGTTGGCCATAAGTAAAATGACCTGCTGAACCGAGTCATCCATGCAATAAATTAGTAGTAGTAGTAGTGACCAATTCTGCTGTTAGCTGTTACTATATACACTGGCCCTGTTACCAAATACATCTGCATTTCAGCATTGATATACTTGTATTTGTCTAAATACGCTGTGGTAATTTAACAAATGATTTTCTTTTTCTATTCAATAAATGCCTGTGATAGTTAACAAATGATTTTCTTTTTATATTCAATAAATGCCAGTGGTAATTTAATAAATGATTTTCTTTTTCTACTCAATAAACACCATTTGTAATTTAATAATAGTTTTCTTTTTCTATTAGTGAAATGATTTAACTCTTGTTCACAACAGTTAAATGCATATATACTGAGTTTTGCAATCCCTTACTTTTATGATATCTTATCAAACAAGACAATAGTTCTAATCCCAAAACTTTAAATTATCGAACAAGAGAGCAGTTTTAGCCCCAAAACTTTGAATTATCAAACAAGAGAGCAGTTTTAACCCCAAAACTTTAAATTATCAAACAAGAGAGCAGTTTTAGCCCCAAAACTTTAAATTATCGAACAAGAGAGCAGTTTTAGCCCCAAAACTTTAAATTATCAAACAAGAGAGCAGTTTTGGCCCCAAAACTTTCATCCGAAGACAACTTGTGTAAACAGCGTTACCAAGGAACACACCATAGCAGGTGATCCAGATTGTTATAGGCAGTATTCAAACCTACAAGTTCAAGTGAAAGGCATGCAAACCAAATACCTAATGTGGCTCCTTTCAGAAGTAGTACAATAAATACATAGATTTTTAAAAAATATAACATATTAATACAAATAGAGATATTTTATCCTAAATATAAACCATATTTAAATAAAGGTATTTTCTTTATAAATATATGATATATGAATGGAAATAACAGTAGTTTATATAAATAAATCAAATATTAAAGGAAATAAGGTATTCTGTTTATAAATTTACTGTCAAACAATTTAATTTGGTAGGTTTAAAAAAAATCATTTCATGGTTTGGACAAAAAGTACAAATTCCTGGGTACCTAATTTTGTGTATCTATCATTTACCAAAAAGAATACAAAATGATGTATATGTCTCTGTAAATCTTTATACTGATACTCTCTTCCATGCATTCATCAGCAAACAGACTCGATCCACATACCATAGTTATTAAACTGATTAATTAAGTTATTCACTGCTAACATCTGGCTTTTATGTGGAGATCTTAAAGAAACTTTTATCCACTTTTGCCTGAGTTAATACATTTAATACCACTATTGTAATCTTAATTAGGTTCTCATGTGTTCCGCAAGTATGGGGGGTGGATTTAAAAATGCAGATCACAACCCACTCTCATTCAATTGTATAATATCCTTAATTTGATACGAGCACAAAAATTGAAATCACTGTATAATTATCCTTGTAGATGAATTTTTTAATTAAAAACTGGGAACCTTTCTGAAAGACCACAAAGTTGTCTGATTTACTGTTACAACTCATCACGGCTATCACTCTGAGAACCATCTTTCAGAGTATCAACATTTTTTTCATCATCTTCATCACTGCTGGTTTTGCCTTCATCATGATCCTGCAGCATTTGGTATACTTTGTAGGGGTCGTTCATCCAGTGTTTGTGGAATGATACAGGAAGTTGGTGACTAAGAAAATCTACAGAATAGTCATTAGGCCTTGCCTGTAAACAGAAATGAAGTAAAATTTTATAAATACTAGATCCGTGCATGGAAAACACATATCCCCTACCCCAAAACAAACCTAATAATTGATATCCAAACAGTTCTTAATGTAATATATATCTAAAAAATTGATGTTGAAACAGATCTTGTAGTTATGCATATCTAAAATATGGAAGTCCAAACAGTCCCAACAATTAACATACACATACATATATGGCAACAATTAACACACACATACACACAAAGATTTATATATCTACACACATACATGCTAGCAATTAAATTAAACATATAAACATGCCAACAACTTTCATTTTTCTGTCTTGAATGGACCGCTCCAGTGGCCTATTGGTCAGAGCGTCTGCCTCGGATGTGGGAGGTCGCGGGTTTAAACCCCAGCAGAGTCATACTAAAGACTTATAAAAATGGTACTAAAAGCTGCCTCGCTAGGCACTCTGCATTAAGAGGTTAGTGTTAGGACTAGTCGGCCTGGTGTCAGGATAATGTGACTGGGTGGGACATTATGCTACATGTCTGTGGCATGATGCCCCAGTGCTAGACATCACTATAAACTTTCACACCGCAGACATCATAGCAATATGACTGAAAAGTTGTTAAAGCCAAAACACACACTGTCTTAAATGGTCTTCATGCAAACTTGCTAACAAGATTCTGAGTGAAAGAATTGTCCGAGTGCATGGAAGTTTTCAGACTCTGTAAAACAACTGAAGAAGTACTGTTAAATTAATGGCCTGAGAATCTAATAAAGTCATCAACATTTGCATACCAATATGATGACGAAATTGTGTTTGTATCCATTAAGGATCACTGGCTTAATCCTACCTTCAAAGTTTTGATTTAATAAAAATTAAAGTCCATAAAGCTAAAAAATGTGTAAAAAATTTAAAAATTAATGTAATAGGCAGTTCATCAATATATGTCTATAAATATACCTGCCAAATTTTACTTGTCTACATTGAGTGGTAATGTGAAATGACCTTCTTGGGATGGATAGAATGGGACCGACAGGACAAAATTAAAACTAGAGACAGATGGATGGATGCTGGAAGAGACACAACCAAATCAAGATGCCCTTGTTGCAACTTTGAATCAACAATTCAAACAAGAGTGCATTTATTTCCCTACATAGCTTATGTGTCTTGCACAACAGACACCTTGTCCGCAGGCCTGCAAGTGTTCCTAACAGGAAAGTATGGAGTGAATGGGTATTTATCGGACACAATAGACACCTTGTTTGGAGACCTGTGAGTAACAGAAACACATGGAGAAAACAGGTAGTAGGTATCGTGCATAATAGATATCTGTTTGGAAACCTGTGAGTAACAGTAAGACATGGAGAAAACAGCAGGTATTGTGCACAATAGATACCTGTTTGGAGACCTGTGAGTAACCGTCACACATGGAGAGAAAACAGGTATTGTGCATAATAGATACCTTGTTTAGAGACCTGTGAGTAACAGTAACACATGGAGAAAACAGGTAGCAGGTATTGTGTGCATAATAAATACCTTGTTTGGAGGCCAGCAAATGGTACTAACAATAAAGTACTGTATACTGTGGCACTCTGACATCAACATTCGAGTGCACTAAGTAAAAACAGTGTTAAGTAAGCTAAATTACGTTTACATGTCATGTCTGAATAAGAAAAATTACTTGAGAAGAGGTAACAACTTCGAAAGATAAATACGTTTTCAGTGTTGAAAACTAACTCAAAAGTAGTTTGCACAATCTACTAAGTTTGCTACAGTTCAAATGCCTGAATGCGCTACTGCTCACAGTCAGCTGACTAAATGGGGGCAGAGAAGGGCAATTGATTCCATTAGTGAACAATAGTGCAGCAAAATTTCAAAGATTGGCTTCAAAGTGAAGATTCTGTTATTCTAAATTTTTTTGCTTTTCATTGGTAGGTCTATATATGCTTAGAAGAGACAAGTATCAGTCTTAGTTTAACTGTTTGACTCCTCATGTCACAGCATAAGCATAATCATGATGAAAACTGCAATCATGTCACAGTGTAAGCATGATCATGATGAAAACTGCAATCATGTCACAGTGTAAGCATAATCATGATGAAAACTGCAACTATTTGCCAGTGTTTACCAGGAAGCAACATGCTGATGGATTTTTGACATTGCTGGGAGCTCAGTACCTTGAAGATTCATCCCACTTTGAACCCCTCTGCAATGAGTGTCTTATATGTATGGTCACTTCAAAGGGGTAGAACTGAAATATTTGTCATATAATAATAACTTGCAAGCTAAAGCAGTACAGTGTGCATGGATTATTCAATCAAATGTACATGAGAGATTCCTAGACCATGAGAATTTTAATGCATTCTGTGTTTGAACCTAACACTTTTTCTGAAAATGTTAGTTAACTGGCACAGTTTGGTAATCATCACATGTTATTTTGATCACTCATTATGGCCAACTAAGAGAGAATAGTGACAACCAAGAGAGAACAGTGACACAGGCTTCAGTGCTAACAAAGCAATAAGTGGGAGATTTTCAAGTACATTGTGTACAACAAATATAGGGGACTGTCAGTAGGTGAATTACTGACATAGCTACTTTTAATTCAAGGACAGTACCCGAATGTGACTTAGGATTTTCTGCTACTACCTGATGAAACCTATGGAAGGCTTGACATTTTGTTTTTTTTTAATGAATATACATTACAAACAGCAGATTCATGTGTGTCTATGAAGTCTATCAAAATGTTTGATAGCACTGAGGAAAATGTATGGATCACCAGTTGTACCTGTTACATAATCCTCTTGTACTGGTTCACTTGGAAATTATATAAAATTGATTTCAATATTTTTTTCTTTCATGGGTTTAACACCATTTTTCAGAATATGATGGCCAGTATGCTTGGTGGATTAAAACCCAAGAAAACCCCAGGAAGAACTACTGACCCATGGGAAGCTACTGGCAAGCTTTCTCACATACCCATGATGGCCAAGATGAAATGTGAATCCATGCAGACAGAGGTGAGATATCTGTAAAGGGAAAACCCTTAGACCACTCAGTCACTTGGGGACCCCTAATATCGCTGAACATTTTGAATACTTGTACTGACCTAAAAATGAGAAGGACATTAATGTATATAAGATCTATCTGAAGAATTAATGAGTTAATAATTGAGCAATGGTGGAGTCAAAAAGATAAATACCTGATGAAGGTAGGGAGTGTGAGTGACAGGAATACCAAAGCGCTTGAGACACATCCCCAGTATCATATCATCAGGGGAGTCGTCTCGTGGACACGGACACTCAGCCACAAATTTCTGTGCCATCTTGTTACTGAAGATCATTCTGAAGAGACACAAATTTAAAGTAAGCAGCCAGATGCATTTCAACAACTTTGGTGAAACCATCACCATGAAGGATCTGCATTAAGTGGACAGATATACTTCAACACCATCGATAACATCATCACCATGAAACATCTACAATATTCAGACAGATATATTTCAATACCACTCATTACATCATCACTAAAAAAACATCTAGGATTAACTGGCCTGAAATATTTAAACATCCTTGGTGGTACCATCACCATGAAATATCTACAGCAAGTGGACAGATATATTTCAACACCACTGTGCTGACATCACAAGATATCTACAAGCATTAGAAAATAGTCTATGATGTGGTTCTAACACTGTCCTATAAACACGTCAAAAACAGAAATTGAATAAACAATACTGGTCTTGATTACACAATACAGAAATTGATTACACAATACCAGTCTTGCTCGCCATGAACTTGGTATCTTTAAATTCTGGTATCTGGTGTGCACAAACCATGGGTTAAAGGTCAAAAGAAAAATGTCATGTGAGTGTAAAGTAGCTATCAAATGATTGCAGAGGGATGGGTAGTTGCTGAAAAATATCGTTGTGGAATTAATGCTATTTGCTGAGAAGTATGACTGCAGAATGAAGGCTTTTCTCTCCTGAGTATAATTGTGGAATGATGGCTATTCGCTGAGGAGTATGATTGCAGAATGATAGTTATTCACTTAGGAGTATGACTGGAATGATGGCTATTCACTGTGGAGCATGTCAATGATGGCTATTCACTGTCAGAATGAGACTGTCAATGATGGCTATTCACTGTCGAGTAAATCAATGATGGCTATTCACTGTGGGAATGAGACTGTCAATGATGACTATTCACTGTCAAGTATGTCAGTGATGGCTATTCACTGTAGGAATGAGACTGTCTGATGGCTATTCACTGTGGAGTATTTCAATGATGGCTATTCACTGTGGAGAATGTCAATGATGGCTATTCACTGTGGGAATGAGACTGTCAATGACGGCTATTCAATAATTATTGCAGATATCTGTATTATATATTAATTTATAATTTAGTTTTATTTAAGTCATTTAGGTTTATTACATTTATATTTTAAATTCAGTGACTGGTTTGTGTTATAGTAAAAGTACATGAACAATATGTTTAGAATTTCATTCATAAATCAAGGCTTATTGCCAAGGTCAAGTCAATAACTTTTTTATTCAAGTGCACCATGCATTAATTTGAATGGAGGTTATGAAAACATCACATGATACTAGGAGTACAAATGTCTTGTAGAGATATCATACACGCCCTAGTTGTTGATTGGCTCAATAATTTGAGAAGGTCAGAACATGACTTAAATTATTTCACAATCTCGTAATTTAAATGTTTGAGAATCTTTTTAGTGGTTCAGATTTTGTTATAGAGACTATATAAGTGAATTAGTAGGATTTTTCAGTTATATGCCAGTTCTATATGAGTCTTGAGAGAAAATCATGATTTATTTAAAATATGCTTGTTGGACAGGCAGAGAAGAAAATATATATTCAAAAGCAGACAGTAACTTCAGAATCATGTGAACTTATTCAAGGAAACAAACATTTAAATAATTCTGATAGATTATTTGAAACTTTCAAGGACTTTAGTCATATTCTACTTTCACAGATTACTTTGAAGTAAGAACTTTGGACTTTGAATTGCAATTCTTCAGTAGTGCTAGCACGTTAGCACCTAAACACATTAGAACCTTCATTCAATACCTCTGGAAAGATTCTGATTTGATGTGAAATTGATAGTACAATTTAGGATAATATTCTAGGAATTCATACACTGCAAGTTTATTTTTAATCCTTTCTCTTTGCTTGATTTCATATCATTTGGGAAATAAATTTATATTTTGGAAACATGAATGCCTGATGCATGTTACCTGGTCTTGTTACTTAGATTAAGCCCTTAGACGTAACAAGAGTATGATTGTGGATTGATGACTATTCACTGAGATGTATGATTGTGGATTGATGACTATTCACTGAGATGTATGTTTGTAGATTGATGGCTATTCACTGAGATGTAGGATTGTGGATTTATGGCTATTCACTGAGATGTATTATTGTTAATTGATGGCTATGCACTAAAAAGTATAACTGCAGAAGAATGTCTGTTTGCAAAGGAATATAATTTCAGAAGGATGGCTATTTGCTGATGAGTACGAGTGCAAAAGAAATGATATTTGCTGATGAGTATGACTGCAGAAAGATGGCTATTAGCTGAAAAATATGACCACCAAAATATAATATATTCAGGTGTTATTAATTCCACACATTTTT
Organism: Megalonaias nervosa; assembly: GCA_016617855.1. NCBI lineage: Eukaryota > Metazoa > Mollusca > Bivalvia > Unionida > Unionidae > Megalonaias > Megalonaias nervosa. Next base: position 7,989 of record JAECUM010034381.1, read on the forward strand.
CTTGTCCCCTAAAGATTTAAATAGATAAGGTTGATCAAATCAAGCTGAAAATGGAAGGAAAATCAAGATCATGGACTTGTTTTATTTCTTATATACTGCTTCTTATAAATTAAGTATGAATTGCTGAGGAAATGTTCTGTTACGGAACAGAAATTTGTGTACGTGGTAGATGTACTGAGCTTAAATGAGTGAAAGGATACGAAAAACATGGCCTACCCTCCTCCTCCTGTAATATAAGAATATCCTTTTCCTGAAGCAACATTGTAACCATACCGTTCACCGACAGCCAGCATCCCACTGGAGTCATAGCAGGCAAGCAGCTGTTTCAACCTCTTGATACTGGAAAACAATTATAAATACAGGGAAAATGAACGTAGATAAAAACATTAGCCTCTTTTCTCAAGCAAGCAACATCTGACAGAGGTAGATGAAATAAAACATTAGCAGGCTTTCTCATTTAAGCAGCAATTGCCTTCATTTATGGTAAAATTTGCAACATCTGTAAATTTGAAAAATGTTGATGTTTCACTCAGCAGGCTTGGGCCTGCAAAGATCGAAAATGACGAACTCAGAGCATGTATTTAATATCAACGAGCTTCCTGAAGATTTTTTTCTTGTAAAATAAAGAAAAACAATTTAAAATGACATTATTTGATAGTGCATTGATGAACAGGAACATCAAGACCCAGTATGAATAAATATTAAATAAATGCAAATCCTTCTCTCTGTGTGAAACACATACCTGATGATGGTATCATCATCTGCAATAATAAGCCAAGGAATCTGTGAAGTCTTGGGGTTGTTTATAAACCTCTTCATGATGGCCAATGTCTTGCCACAATGACCTGAAGATACAGTACAGAATATATGCAGTCTTGTTATGTTAATAGTTGTGTTAGTTATGTCAATAGTTTTATTAAGAATAAATGGTTTGGTTTTGTTGGGCTTAATGCAATTTTTCAGCACATGATAGGCTATACATGGCTGCCAGTATATATTTGGTGGAAGAAGAGCCCAGGAAGACCTCAAGAAGAACCACTGACCCACAAGAAGCTCTTGGCAAGCTATCTCACATACCTATTGTTGGTTAAGTCGAAATTTGAACTCAAATAGAGTGAGGTGAGATGCATGAGTGATATGTAAAGGCAAGCACCTTAGACCACTTGGACCCCAAATTAAAAATTAAACATTACAAATGATCACATATCTTGAAAAAGACTCATCAATATCATAATCAAATACACTGTGAGAACTATACCTGGTCATTGTTTGATATGATTTATGTGACCTAAACAATCACTGTGAGAACTGTACCTGGTCATTTCTACATATTTTAGTAAAGTTGTAGAACTAAGCAACAAAAGATGTTCTTTCTCAGTCACACTGATTTTGACATCTGACCTCTTGATCCAAAATTAATGGCTTCTTCAACCACAAACTTTGGCAGGGTACATGGTACAGAATTAAAAAATCTTCTGTAGAAACTATATTAGTTTTCAACAACAGTGACATTTGACCCTTACTTTGGTCATTTTGACCACAAATTCAACAGGATTCAGCCTCGCTCCAGAAATATTTGTCTACTTTCAAACAGGGACCTTGATCTGACCTTTTTATCCCAGAATTGAAGGGTTTTTCTTTGCCCAAAGTTTGGTGATTGTTGATAATCAAGCACTTTAGTTTGGTAATGGTTGATGGTCAAACATTTTAGTCAATTAATGGTTCAAGGTCAAAGATTTTAGTTTGATAATTGTTGATGGTCAAACACTTTAGTTTGGTGAAGGTTGATCTTCAAACATTTTAGTCAAGTAATGGTTGATGGTCAAACATTTTAGTCAAGTAATGGTTGATGGTCAAACACTTTAATCAAGTGATGGTTCATTGTCAAACATTTTAGTCAAGTAATGGTTGATGGTCAAACACTTTAGTCAAGTAATGGTTCATGGTCAAACATTTCAGTCAAGTAATGGTTCCTGGTCAAACATTTTAGTCAAGTAATGGTTGATGGTCAAACATATTAGTTATTGTGCAGAAACAAAACAGGGAACATATTGATGGAGGAACATATGTTATAATTTGACATCACACTATTGTTATAACATGACATCACACAGATGTGATAACTTGACATCACACTCTGGCTTGCAAAATCAGATGTTAATCAGCGAATTCATCAAGTACACTTCTGGCCACAAAGATTTTATTAAATTGATCTTAAATTTTAAAAAGGCAAGTAGCTTTTATCTCAACATGACTAAGCATACCATGAATATAATCTTAAATTGATTTCACAATGACGTGTGCATTACCATACTGTGTTTGGCATCCTGAGGTCTATGATAGCGATAGATGTCTCCTCCACACGGCTATATAAAATTGATTTCACAACACTGTGACGATGTGTACATTACCATACTCTGTTTGGCATCCTGAGGTCTATGATAGAGATAGATGTCTCCTCCACATGGCTATATAAAATTGATTTCACAACACTGTGACGACGTGTACATTACCATACTGTGTTTGGCATCCTGAGGTCTATGATAGCGATATATGTCTCCTCCACACGGCTATATAAAATTGATTTCACAACACTGTGACGATGTGTACATTACCATACTCTGTTTGGCATCCTGAGGTCTATGATAGAGATAGATGTCTCCTCCACACGGCTATATAAAATTGATTTCACAACACTGTGATGACATGTACATTACCATACTGTGTTTGGCATCCTGAAGCCTATGATAGAGATAGACGTCTCCTCCACACGGCCATATAAAATTGATTTCACAACACTGTGACGATGTGTACATTACCATACTGTGTTTGGCATCCTGAGGTTTAAGACAGAGATAGACGTCTCCTCCACATGGATATATAAAACTGATTTCACAACCCTGATGTATAGATTACCATACTGTGTTTGGCACCCCAAGGTCTCTAGCAGAGATAGATGTGCCCTCCACATGGATATATTAAATTGATTTCACAAACCTGTAATAACATATAGATTATCATAATGTGTTTGACACCCCAAGGTCTATGATAGAGATAGGTGGTTCCTCCACATGGCTATATCAAATTAATTTAAAATCCTTGTGGCAAGGTGTACATTAACATGCTTTATTTGGCACCCCAAGGTCTATGGTAGGGATAAATGCTATAACATTAAACTGATTTCATAACTCAAGTAAGGTATACATCAACATGCACAATGTTTGGACCATTACAGTAAAGACAGATGGGTCCTCCACATGGCTATGACATTAAACTGATTTCATAACTCTGTGACAAGGTGTTTATTACCATGCTCTGTGTTTGGCACGCCGAGGTCTATTGTAGGAATAGATGGGTCCTCCACATGGCTGTAGTACTCAATGTTTTCTGTCTCTTTCCCCCATGTGTTCTTCACTACTGACACTGAATTGCAATAAACAATAATTTTTTTCTGAGAATGCAATCATTTATAATATCTTACAAATCACCAATTACAAGATATATATGAGATAAATAACTGAACAAATATTTTTTCTGAATTTGAATTTGCATATTTACTTTGAGTCAACAAAAACAGTATTGTGGAGATAGAATATATATGATAAAATGTGTCACGAAGAACATTAAGGTTTGCTACTCAGATGATGATAACATGCCACTGTACAGGAAGAACATTAAGGTTCATTTGTCAGTTGGCTACGATAATGTGTGTCACTGTACAGGAAGAACAATAAGGTTCATTTGTCATGAGGCTATAACATGTGTCACTGTACAGGAAGAACATTAAGGTTCACAACTCAGATGATGATAACATGTCACTGTGCAGTAAGAATATCAAGGTTCATTTGTCAGTTGGCTATTATAATGTGTGTCACTGTACAGAAAGAATATTAAGGTTCATTTGTCATGTTGCTATAGCATGTGTCACTGTACAGAAAGAATATTAAGGTTCATTAGTCAGGTGGCTATGTCAAAAGGTGTCACTGTACAGGAAGAACATTAAAGTTCATTAGTCAGGTGGCTAGTTATGGTTTGCCAACATCACTATGTTAGAAAATAAAAACAAAAATTATTTTGTACATTACAATTATCAATTCTTGTTAAGGTATACATTTATCTTTAGGTATATGTGTGTGTGTGTGATTTAGATTTTTAATGTAGCTTTAACAATTTTTCAGTCATATCGCTACGATGTCTGCAGTGTGACAGTTTATAGTGGTGTCTAGCACTGGGGCATCATGCTGCAGACATGTAGCATGATGTCCCACCCAGTCACATTATCGTGACACCAGGCCAACCAGTCCTAACACTAACCTCTTAATGCTGAGCACCAAGCGAGGCAGCTATTAGTACCATTTTTGTAAGTTCTTTGGTATGACTTGGCCGGGGTTCGAACCCGCGACCTCCCGCATCCGAGGTGGATGCTCTACCACTAGGCCATCAGAGCGGTTTAGGTATATGTAACATACACTGATGTATGAATCCTGCTAAGGTATAAATATATATTTAGGTAGGTGTGAAACATACCAATGTATTAATCTTGCTATGGCATAAATGTATTTAGCCATTTGTGATACATACTGATGTACTATGTTGCTAAGGCTATCATGCAGCTTGAGACAGGTGTGACATGTACCAATATATTAATCTTACCAGGATATAAATGTACCTTTATGTAGGTGGGATGTATAAGTATATCTTTAGGTAGGTGGGATGTATAAATATATCTTTAGGTAGATGTTACAGACACCACTTACTAATGTTGCCAACATATTGTTATGTGTATGAATTTAATTACTTGTTTGTTAGTTTTAAACTTTTTATTTTTTTATTTTATTCCATTACATGTTACTGTAATGATGTCTTTGTCTACTGGATTTGATATTTTTTTTAGAAATTCAGTTCAGTTCTGTTTGACCTGATAAACAACCAGTAGTTGAAACATTGTATCTAGTTTCTGACCTTGATTCAGAAATCAGATTGAGTTCTAGTAAACATTTTTTAAAAAAAAATTTTTTCATTCTAAGAGTAAGATTCATTCAGTGGAATCAAAGCCATACCTAGAGAATCAAGGCCATACCTAGAGTACGTGATAATTCACATGTAAAAATTATTCTACATTGTTCTAGAAGGTGACCAAGTGACCCGCATATGGGAATCTGTTTTGCATCTTCACTTACTGTATAACCATTTTCTTGAGAAGAACTAGCCAGTGGACTTTAAATCTTCGACATTTAAAGGTGTCTTGTTGTGACCAGTTTCAGTTGAATTTTTATTTTATGGAATTACTGATTCTTTCCCTGGAAAATACTAGTGTTCACACAGAAATTCTTGGACAAGGAAATTTATCGAAATTTATTCATAAATTCAAAACTGGAATATTACTTTCTGTGATTCAACAAGGAACTATTGACACGGCAACACTTTGAAGGTCACAACATACGTCATTGCCTTCCATTTTGATTTCATCGGGACTTGAACAGATTCATTTAGGACTTTTCACTGATAGGACTTCTATTTTTTTAATTCTTGGATTAATTTTGGATTTGATTCATAAACCTTAAGTCATTTTTCTCATTTTTACCTTGTTTTTTCTAGGGAAATAAATTATTTGTTAAATTTTGCAAAGCTTGTTGTCTTCACTCTTTTCTTGTTACTTTTTGTATGAGCCTAGACAGGTAACAATATAAATGTAGCTTTGCATTGCTAATGTGTACATTTATCATGAGGTAGGTGTGACATATACCAATGTATTAATCTTGTTAGGGTATAAATGTATCTTTAGGTAAGCGTGACATATGTTACGTATACGTAATTAAATAACTTGTGTGTTAGTTTTTAAATTCTTTTTATTTAAAAAAAAACAAATTAAAAACTTACCATGATGTTCAGTGAATCTTTTGTTCATGAAGATGAATGAAATGCTCCAAATAGTATGTGAATAAAATAAAGATAATTCTATTTCCAGTATTTTGGTCCAAATTTGAAGTTTCTAGCACTGTTAGTTCAAAAGTTATAATAATGTTACTAAAATTGGACAACAAAAATACCTGGAACAATTTGTTTACTTCACATTCTAGAACATGTACTTCAGCGTGCAGTTTCTCATGAAAACTTGCCACAAATTAATCCTAGAAATCTTTCAGTAAGATAAAGGTAATTAATCAGTCAAATTTTTGTTCAAATTTTGAAGTCCACATCATCACTATGTCAGTAATAACAATATAATAAATCGTGGCTGCAACCGAGGTGAAAAATCATCCCGGACCCATTCCTCTTGAAAGCCTTCAAAGTTAGCTTCATTCTCCGAATCACTGTCGAAAAGTGCATGAAGCCATGCATCATCTCTTTCATCAACTTGATTCAATCCTAACCTGTCATTTAAGTCAATATTATCATCAGAATCATCCAAATCGTCAACTTCAATGTCGCTATCCATGCTATCAACATCCATGTTTACATCTGAGTTGTCATCCATCATTTTATTGATCGATTTTCAAGCCGACAATTTCTTTTCCAAATAGTTTTTTTTTCTCTAAATTTCGCTGTGCATGCGTGCTTTAACCATTTCCTGTGTTGGTGAAGAAGTACATGTATATGTGTGATGTATAACACGTGTTTCTAGAGAAGCTATACACATACGTAGTAGAGTACAACTGTAGTCGTATTCAGGATAAAATGGGGTACTACGACCACAGGCGTATTCAGGATAGAATGAGGTATTACGCCCGTAGTTGTATTCAGGAAAAAATGGGTTAAGGGGTTATGCGTTAGTCCCTGAAGCTTATCGGCAAAAATTCAGAAACTATAAAAAAGGAGCTGGACAAACTTATGTCGAATTTGCAAGAGAAAAAGAGCAGTTATTTAAGAGATGGTGCTTAGCAAAGAAAGTTGAACATGATTATGAAAGTCTCGAACAACTTGTATTACTTAAAGAGTTCAAAAACTGTGTTCCTAATGACATTAAGAATCACCCTGAAGAGCATAAGATTGAAACCTTGGAAAATGCTGCTCTTGCTGCTGCTGAGTATTCCTTAACTCAAAAATTTCCTGTTGTAGGCAAATCATTCACTCAACAGTCTGCTGGTAGAAAGGTATTTCAGCCTAATACGACTCCTCCTAAAACTCAATCTGGCACAACTTCTAAAAATCAAGCTTCTGATAAACTTGATTC
>JAECUM010034382.1:0-28228 GCA_016617855.1 Megalonaias nervosa
TATATATATATATATATATATATATATATATATACAAATAATACTATCATACAGGTTAGAAAATTTTTAATTCGTACACTACAGAGATTCGAACCCAGGTCCGCGGGTAAACGGTACTCATCGTCTTGCCTGCACGCACCAGCCCATATTCCTTCACAACTAAGCACGCATCACCATGTAAATGATGCTACTGAATCGGTGTTATATGCACTCATGCGTAGCAGACACACTCGCATGACGACCCAGTAATTCATTTTTATATATTTACACAGTCATTCCGGATTCCTATGAAAGAAATCAAGGTATATAGGAATAATTATAAAGAATTATAAATAGGAATCCGGAACCTACACGTGCAGAATACCAATCGGTCTTCTGTTGTTGGCTAGAAATTGAGAAGCTTCTTTTATTTCTTAATAGTTTTCAAGCGTGACCTTTTAATTTCTAATATGTTTGGGATTTTTTTCCCCTCTCGGCCCAACATTTTATATTCGTCATTTTAAAGAATTCTGTCTATTTAAATACAATGTTAAAAACTCCAATCCAGATAAATTATTTGGGACACTAAACAAGCATCCCTGATGTCAACTGAAAGCTAGATTCTAATCAAATGCTGTTAGTGAAATAACTCAACTTTAAGGTGATACAAACACCTAGATATTACAGATATTCATCATAACGACGCTATACCCTGTCATAAGTAACCTTTGTGATGCTAATTAGGGACTAAGTGACTTAAAGATGCATTATGATGGGAATATAAAGTGTCACGTGTGCTGTGAGTCTAAACGAAACAGATGATTATTAGCGTGTGCCATTACATTTTATAACTTTTTATATACATTGATATAATCGTAATAAGCTCCCTAAAGCCATATTGCCATACCATTTGTTCAAGACAATTATAAACAATAAGTGGTTTTGAAGTTAAAACGCTTCGTCATGACCTTGGTCAGGGAACAGTAACGATACCCACCACCAAAACAAACATTTAGACGAGAGGCATTATGGATTTTATAAGGTACACCATGTATTTTGACCATATGACTTTAACATAAACATTACAGCAGAAACCACACCTGATAATTAATTCTAACTGCCAAGAGTGCCGATACTACATTATTGTATTTACAAGCATGTAAAATTATTAAATTAACTAAAACAAGAACAAGCAATCTGTGTGGGTTCGAGTCTCGGGTTCGGCCAGTGTGGGTACGTGAGAAAGCTTGCCAGTAGCTTCTCGTGGGTTGGTGGTTCTTTCCGGGGTTTTCCCGGGTTTTTCCTCCACCACTGATACTGAAAAATGGCGTTAAACCCTACAACAACAACAAAATTTGACCCCGTTTCACACCTAGGTCTAAAGTTCATTTTATTCATCCCTAACATCAGTGACCACTGTGGTTTAAATAGATGACCACTTGACCACTATGGTTTAATACATGACCACTATGGTCTGAATACATAGCCATTATGGTTTGAGTACATGACCACTATGTAGACATTTTTAGATGCGCTCTCATTTGAAATGATTTTTACACTTTGTTGTCTTCTAGTGAAACTTTATAATCTCATATAACATAAATTACTTGTGCTAGTGGCAGTTTATCAAACAATTTTACCAATTGACAATTATCATAATTTATCGAGGTACAACTAGCAAATGGATTTAATTACAATGTATTGTTACTGCTGCATTCAATTGAAATCATAAGCTAGAATACATGTTACAGCGTGCGCGAGCGCGGGTGTGTGTGTGTGTGTGTGTGTGTGTGTGTGTGTGTGTGTGTGTGTGTGTGAGAGAGAGAGAGAGAGAGAGAGAGAGAGAGAGAGAGAGAGAGTTTGTGTGTAATTTAGATTTTTAACGTAGCTTTCACAAATGTTCAGTCATATAGCTTCGATGTTTGCAGTGTAGCAGTCTATAGTTATGTCTAGCACATTATCCTGACACGAGGCCGACCAGTTCTAACACCAATCTCTTAATGCTGAGCGCCAAGCGAGGCAGCTGCTAGCACCATTGTTATAAGTCTTCTGTGTGACTCGGCCGTGGTTCGAACCAGCGACCTCCCGCATCCGAGGCGGACGCTCTAACTCCAAAGTAGTAACATAAACCTTAATTATATTGCTTGATTTGTATCGATTCCAATGTCAATCTGCCTCCTCTGACAATGCCAACGAGGGACACTCAAGGATCCTTAGTGAACAGGTGTCTTTAATAATGAGGTTAAATATGCAAGTGAAATTCATCTATTGTGTCCTTTGTAAGCCTCTGTTCTTTATATGAAGGTGTCCTGTAAGAAATGTTTTTCACTGTAATTATATTGTACAAAATATCTAAAACAGACGACAGTTAGCAGCATGAGCTGTCATATGCGAACACTCTGAATTAGGCTGCATGGAAACCCAAAATAGTATCGCCACCGCTTGATTGACAACCAGCTATATAAGAGGTATCTACCAAATAGCACAAAAGATTGAAGAAACATCCGAAGTCAGAGATTATTTTACAAGAATTTCTGAAAGAGACTTTAACAAGTTTATAATGAAATATTGTTTCTATGGACATCAAAATTTCTTCCCGAAAGAAGCAAAACGGGGGTACGAAGGAAATCGAATGAAGGAAGAAGATGGAATGATGGAAGACAACCACATGACAGCCGAATGGATGAAAAGCGAATTTATGCAACAGAAGATAATCTTGTAGCACTCACAAAAAGTTTCCTTGTCAGGAGAAGAAAATTATTATTTGCTTTAACTAATAACAGCTTCTGATTAAAGGTCAAGATTAAATATAGCTAAAGGTTGTTATTTAGCTGACAGCTATATTAGTTTCACTGGTTATAAACAATACATTTCACGTATTCTGTTGATCTAAATCTGGTCCTGTTCTTTCCTACCCCAAATTACACGAGTAAATGAATCATATATTTTCATAAGTATGATCCAAAAATAAAGTTGCGAGAAGGTCCAGGAGTAAGACTCACAGAGAACAAACTGTCGGTTTAGTTTGTTAACAGAGAGACAGCCTGGAACGAAGAGAGCACCCAGCTGGTGCGAAGTCAATTAACTTTCGTGTCTTTGTAAGTCACCATGCACGTCGTCCTTCATAGACAGATGCTATCGCACAGTCCAACGTATTTCAACAATGGACAAAAATCCTATATTATTTAGTGAATGAATAATTTTACTATTTATGCATCGTTCGTGATATCGGCGATAATATACTAACTGCAAACGTCTTTTCTGTGTCAATGTTCGTTCTTACCACCACGATGAAAATGAATCTAGTTTTTGTGTCATAAATATTACATTTCAAATATGTTCACTAAGTTAACTTTGCTATTTTGATGTCATTCATTCTCCACTGTCAGGTTTTTGACACTACAATGTAATACATTAAAAGCGCGGAGTTACGTGTAAATCTCGTTCTCAATGAATGCATCTATTTATAACGCCATTAGCAGAACATTCGAAGAAAATATAACACTTTAAAAATGTTTCAAATATTTGAGAGTCTGTGTATTAGCTTCTAACGATTTAATCAAAATAATTTACATTAATTACATTCCAAATAATCCAGAATGAAGCGTGATCGAAAAATATCTTTCATGAAGTTTTAGTTTCAGCCACTGTACGGACTTTATTTGTCTGTACACACACTTGCATACAGGTAACCGCATTTTTGTCACCTCCAGGAAGACAGCATGTCGGTATGTTAAAGTATGCGTTTTCTCGGGTCACTTTATTTTGCCTATGCACAAAAGATATGTTTGTTAGCAGCTACTTACAAATCAAATACAACTATTCTTATCCACTTTAGCATCAAGCTGGATTGTAAAATGCGGATTCCGTTAAAAGACGGACATCATTTGACACCAGTGAATAGAGAATAAGTACTCCTAATTACTTCAAGGCTGACAGCATGGTTTATTCCAGGCGCAGTCATGAAATACTTGCACGATATGCTAATTTTATCGTGAGAGTAGAGATCCCATGACAAAGTATCTAGGAAAATGTCAAGATTTTAGAATGTGTCTTACTCATACACAAAGATTTTCTGTAAACAAAACACCACACGCTTTTTGGTCTTTATTGATAGACTGCAATTTAATAAAAGAAATCACTTCTTCAGTGAAATTAAGAACCGGGCTTCATAAATATTGTCCATTATGTGAAAGTAGTCTTATACGAAGGTGCCCACCGGTTTTATTGTAATATAGAAAATCTGATCCTCGACAAATCACCCAGATCTCTGAGACTGCATTTGACTTTCGTTCGACAGAACACACCACGCGTCATTAATAGCACGTGCTCCAACCAAATGTGTTAATACCCTGCAGTACTATTCAAGTTGTACATGTCACAAAGTTCAAAATCGTGATGATCTGATCCTACGCAAAAGGCCAGAGTTTAATAATAATTCTTCTTTTTTATGAAAATCAGTCAACGTCTATAAGGCTGGAGTTGAATATATTTCTTCGTTTCAGTCAGTCGTCTCATTCTTCCATCCTTTATACAGTATTGAGAACGAAACCAGACTCGTGGCTGTTGATAAACTGAGAATAAATTATTGTACATATATGGATATCAGTTGATGACGTGTAACTTGTCCAGAGGAACGTAAAAATAGATACTTCACAACATTACGTAATGCATAAAGTTTGTTGGCTGATTTATCATTTCACTGATTTATTGGCAACATCCATTGTCTCCCGTTTTCAATATACCATTGCGGAAATAACTTATAAATTACAATTGAAATAAATTCGTATTTAACTAATTATTCTCAGCTTTTTCAAATTATATGTACAATCAGCAGCATAATAGTACTTACGTCTGGGCATTGGTTAAACGTAACTACCCTGGGTGAAGCGTGTCGCCTAAGGTTCCGACTAAGAAAGACAACTCTTGATGACATATTTAGTTGTAATAGTTTCAATTGGGGTTGCCTAACATAGGGACTGTGACTAGAATCCGGTACGCCAAACTTGAGTAACTTGTACCAACCAGTAGTTAAAAAAGTAGTTTATTAACAGCCTCCTGAGTCAGCAAAAAAATTAAATGTGGCCCCTCACGTGAAAAGGATGGACACACCTGTTTTAAATGGAAAAATCTACCCCACTGGATTTGAGACCCTTCATCGTGCAAGTATTCTAAGTCTTTATGTTCAATTTTAAACGCATCGTGGTGTGCTTCATGGTCATTGATAAATGTAGCTGAAACTATCGCGTAAACGTTATCTAAAGTATACAAGGATACATACTAACTACGCAGGGCTACATATGTGTTTTCCTCCGAGTCGGCGGAAGAACTCGTTTGATATAGCGTAAGGATACATCGAAGGCGTCAGACCTCTAAATAATTTAAATTTTAATAAATTGACCTCCTTTTCTACAATTTGATTGGATGTAAACGGCCACGTGATACTGATCTACAATTTTAGACACATCGATAAATTCTGCGGACTTTTTTCCCCCTGTTTCCAGGTTATATTATTACATTAAAATTGACAACTTGGCTAACGAAGATGGAACTATGTATTCTGTCGCAGTGAAGAGGCTAGTGAAAGAAAACTTCGAGCTACCTAAAAGTGATAAGATGACACAAAGAAAGTAAATGGGAATTATAAGGATTAAATGATCATGGTTGGTATTTATTGATGTGTAAATTGTTACCGAATCACTCACAAATTTAACATAACATCCTTCGGAGTTTATTTACTTTTTGAGTGATTAGGTGCAATGTAGACATCGATAAATACCCAACCATAATCATTTAATCCTGTAGTGAATCTTCTCTCTCTCTCTCTCTCTCTCTCTCTCTCTCTCTCTCTCTCTCTCTCACACACACACACACACACACACACACACACACACACACACACACACACACACATGATGCTTACAGAATGTGCATATTAATACACATGTATGTGAAATCAGAGGCATATATTAGCAACATATGTCCAATTAAAGTAAATTGCATTACTGGATACGTGGATAATGTTACAAGAGAGTATAGTGTGACTGTTAGGGAAACATTTAGGAAAGACATATTACACGATGATTTTAAAAATTGTGAGAATAACGAATATATAACATTACAGTACTTACATTCTTTGTTTTTAGCAAAAACAACAAGATAACAATTTTTTTTTTTACTTCTTACGCAGAAAAATGACGATCATTAGGAATTAGATTCTTGCTGGATTTCTTTCTTTTATTAAAAGAGAGTTTTCAGAAAAGTTGTATATCCGTAAGACATTTCTTTAAAACCTTCAGTTGACCTTATTGATCAGTTAGAGAAGTTTTCAAGTGACAAATTTAATCAGTCACAAAATAGTTCAAGTAAACAAAGCATTAAAACATGTCTCCTCTGTTTTAGCGAGTCATGTGTCGGTCCTAAAGTGTTTCACACGAATGTGATTAATAAAAATACAAGACCATGTGTGTGCTTGAGAAAAGGGAGGGGAGTGGCAAATGCTGCATATTGGCGGTTACAGTGTTGCAGATAGTATACTGGTATACGAAGTTAAAAGTAGCAGGTAAAGAAACCCTTCTTTATTCTACTTTTCTTTTTCTTTTTATGAAGAAGCCTAGAAAATCAAAATGAAAGATAAAGCGAAAATAAAAGTTTTAAGTTTCTGGTCAATTAGAAAAATTGTAACAAGACTAAATTTATAACCTAGCTATCTTTAATGTCTTTCCGTTACATTAAATATTGCCTAAATTAAAATTACTGCGTAAACTCTCCAGCCCTCACCAACCCCCTTTACCTCCCTGTGGACAGTGATTCTTAGATCTGAACCAGAAATCCTTTCTAGAATATTTTACATGCCACTGTAACTGAAATTTGTTTTGGACTTGTAGCCTTTGACTCATTTGACTCATTTGACTCATTTGTTAGAACCACCGGAGCTTAAGCCATAAATAAATTTGTAACATACTGACAATATATGATACATGGCTGGTGAATATCATCGTCGTCGTCGTCGTCGTCGTCATCATCATCATCATTATCACGTTCAACAGCAACAAGAATATAATTCTCGTCGTTGTTCACAATATCTTGAAATTGTACTCACAGTCTGACGAATGGGATAAGGGAAACTACTCAAAATATCTCTCTCTTAAGAGGAAACTGCTAATACAAGTCGTACATATCAATTCAGTTGCAAATAAAGAATCACACTTTCCTTACATGATCACGTCTAAACTTCACACCTAATTTCAAACTTAAATAATAATATCGTTAAAATCATTCATTCATAAAAATGGAATACTCCGCATAGACAATTCTCAATATTACGTAATGCATAAAGTTTGTTGGCTTATTTACCATTCCACTGATTAATTGGCAACACCCGTTGTCTCCCGTTATCAACATACCAACGAGGAAATAACTTATAAATTACAGTTTAACTTATCTTTTGAACTTTCTCAAATTAGATGTACAATCAACAGCATGATAGTAAATACATGTGGACATTGGTTAAATGTAACTACCCTGGCTGAAGCATGCCGCCCGGCGTTCTGACCAAGGAAGACAACTCTTCAAAACATATTTAGTTGTAATAGTTTCAATTGGGGATAATGGCTAGAATCCGGCACGCCAAAGTTGAGTAACTTGTGCCAACCGGTAGCGAAAAACGTAGGCTAAGTTTATAAACAGCCGCCTAAGTGAGCTACAAAAAAATTAAATGTGGTCCTTCACGTAAAAAGTTTCGACACACCTGTTTAACATGGTGCAAAAATCTACCTCATTGGATCTGAGACCATTCATCGTGCAAATATTCTAAGTCTTTATCTTCAGGTTTAAACCCAAACTTATAGTGCGCAAAGGCTATTTCATGGGTACGTATGGTACACAACGACTATTCCATGGGTACGTATGGTACATAGAGGCTATTTCATGGGTACGTATTGTACACAACGGCTTTTTCATGGGTACGTATGGTACATAACTGCTATTTCATGGGTAAGCATGTTACACAACGGCTATTTCATGGGCACGTATGTCACACAACGGCTATTTCATGGGTACGTATGGTACATAGAGGCTATTTCATGGGTACGTATTGTTGTTGTTGTTGTTGTTGTTGTAGGGTTTAACGCCATTTTTCAGCTCAAGATCGGCTATACATGGCGGCCAGTATAATTGGTGGAGGAAGAACCCTGGAAAACCCCGGGAAGAACCACCGACCCACGAGAAGCTACTGGCAGGCTTTCTCACGTGCCCACGTTAGCCGAGCCTGAGACTCGAACTCACGCAGACAGAGGTGAGATGGCAGTGATCCGTAACGGTGAGCGCTTTAGACCACTCGGCCACTCGGGGCCCCGGTACGTATTGTACACAACGGCTATTTCATGGGTACGTATGGTACACAACGGCTAGTTCAAGGGTACGTATGTTACACAACGGCTATTTCATGAGTATGTATGGTACATAACGGCTAATTCAAGGGTATGTAGGCCTACGGGCACGTATGATACACAAAGAGGTTATTTCATTGGTACGTATAGTACGCAAAGGTTATTTCATCGGTTCTTATGGTACACAAAGGGTATTTCATCGGTATGTATCATACACAAAGGAGAGCTCAAGGGCACGTAGGGTACACAAAGGCTTTTCTTTGAGTGTATATGGTACGCAAAGTCCATTTCATGAGTACGTACACGGATATGAGAAGGGTCATTTTGTCCCAACAGAGGAATATCTTATTTACTTGGTCTTTAAATTTATGTTTTGTGGTAAGGACAATATTACACAAAATCCATACTCCGCAAATAATTGTGACTTCACAGAAACTCAGCTGCGATTTTTCCATATACTCTCCCTGCAAAACCACCTGACGTAAATCCGTTTTCAATGCACTGCTATGTAGATAAAAGGTGCTGTGTCCTCTTTGTTAGTGCATTTCAATAGATACATTATTGACACATTTCAATAGATATCTGTCTATGAGGTATAAATGTCCAGTGAAAAGACTGTTAAGTTCTGCGAGCTGTAATCTTTGCCTTGGCATTTGGTTGTTGTGAACTAGAACAAACATTTAGTCAGAACAAAATATGGTAAAAACATGGTGATGTCGTGATGCAACTTTAGATTCACAATACAACTTACAATACTTGTATCTCAACATTGTCAGAGGCATTGTAGGAAAATGATGTAAAATTTCAATTTATGGAGAAATATCAGACAAATGTATTTGGTCAAACAGGGGTTAGACTCTAGTTTAGAATCTATGATCCCACATATTAAAACCTCTGAGGAATATTCAAAAAGTGTGCAAGCTCGAACAGAAAGACGATAATTGAGACTAGAAAACTTACCAAATATCTATTCTCTGCAAACAGTTCAAAATAAATATCTGAATGCAGCCTAATATACAACTGCATGTTATAGATATGATATTTTCCGGTTAGTTTCTTAAAAAATGAAACAATTCATAGTATTACAACTCTATAGTCTTAAAATAAGTAATAAAAGAGAGTGAGAAGCAACAAGCTTTGTAAACATTCAACAAATAATTTATTTCCCTAGAATACAAAGGGAAAATGTAAAATAACATAAGATATTGCGAAATAAATTCCGAATATTCCTAGAATTTCTAACACATATCATAATGAATAAACCTCTGAATAAACTTTAGTGGCATTCCAAATAATTTCCAACGCTGAAAGTGTTGATGTGCCTGTAGTTGCCGGTAGTCTCTGATGTACTAATGTAATGATGTGCCAACAGTCTTTTGTTGAATCACATCAAGATAATCCAATATTTCCTTGTTTGAATTCGCTATACTTCCAAGTTATCTCTTTCCAAGAATGTTATAGAGCACTTTGCACTTCCAGAGAAGAATATTGGATTAAATAGTTTTTTATCCAAATCAAAATACTGAACACATCAATGATTGATCTCTGTCCAGATATTATCGCAGGAGTAAATAATTTTTTCCAGTAAACAAGATTATGTAAAAAAAATCTAAGACACAAAAGAACTACCGTGATGAGGGCCAAAAGTTCATTTCTAGAACAATCTAAGTTATAATTAGAAGGTCTGTTACTAAAATTATTCTAAAGAACATGATAAACATCATTTCTTTAACTCAGACTAAGATAGTGATCCTAATATTTATCCTACACCCACAGAGAAATATAAACTATATATTAGTTGTTTACAGAATAAAATCAACGATTCTGGTCAGGTAGATAATCAACTTGATTTTGGACAAGGTCATGCCACAAAATACAACTTTACATAACCATAGCATATATTGAATAAAAAAGACAAACAAACAATAGGTAAAGAAAAATAGCATAAACATATCCATGGTATGACTTGGGGGGGGGGATAAACTATGTCTTTGGAGTAATATAGATGTTGCAATTGTGCATTTCATATCTAGCAATAACTAAACCTTTCAAATGCTCCATTTTTTTTAAATCCCAATGCCTAACAAAAAATAACCAGATGCTACCACCAGCTCTCGTAGATTTAAAAACCGTGCATTTTCTATAATATATCCCGATAATTCTGCAATTCTGACAGTGATCGAAGTGAACATGTTCCAAGGACATTTAGTCAAGACTGAGCGTGACAAGAGCCAGGCATAAAAATGGCGCATCTGTGGATTGTTGTGCAAGAGGGACCCTCTGTTTTGCAGCATCAGACCCCTCCTCAGTGGTAACTCATGGGGGTGTCAACAAGCAGGTTGAGGAGATCTCTGAACTATGACCATTGGTGCCACGGGACAAGCCGTGACGACAAAAATCCTGACTTTTTTAAGAATTTAAGGGATTATTCTGGGAAGTGAGAAGGTTAAGGCATACAGTCGATTACACGGACCAGATTTGATAGCCTGTGGATAATATTGTGTGCATTTTCTTCATCAAAATGGCCTTTGATTCCTATTAGTTCATGTACTGACGTTATTTCCCTATAAGAATAGAAAAGTGGTTTTGTAAACCTTAGGGCTATCTATTTTCCGCAGCACAGAAAAGTTTTGAGCACAGACACACTGTACTAGATCCTTGGAGGACTACTCTTTCTCCACAAAGTTGTCAAGCTTGTAAATACGTTCATGTTTAACATTTCGTTTTGTTTGTGAGTTGGACATGAAGAGGAATAGATTAACCCTAATCCTTCCTCTTCATTTGTTTGCTGATACCTGAGTTAGCGGGGCTGATTAAAGAACATAAAAAACACTGCTGATTTAGATAAAATGGTGTTGACTTTATTCGGATATGTGTTTGCAAAATATTATTTTGACTCTCTCTCTCTCTCTCTCTCTCTCTCTCTCTCTCTCTCTCTCTGCTTTTGCACAGCACTTATATATATTAAAATAAAGGTAAAGAAATTTACAACTATTGCTATACAAATGTATTATTTCTTTCCGTGGGTCTAGAGCCACTCTGCATTTTACAGGCAGACAGAAAAAATATTTTCTTAAGATGTACAAAGATTCCATGCACGATTCATTTACATTGACCATTTTTTTTTTTAATAAAAAGAGAAAAACAGAAATTGTCTCTACATTACAGTAAACCTTAGCTTCACGCTAAATTGTGACTTAGTTTTGATAAATTAGCAAATTTACCATCTCTTACACTCAGCGTACGAGAAACAAACATTTGAAGAAAGTTAATAGGATAAGGCCAGTCAATGTACTAAACTATAGGGTGCCAAAATACAAAATTTTTAACAAAATGAAGAACGAAATCTGCTTCACAATGTTTTTCAACCGACAATAGTTAGCCGTTTCGTGAGAGAATTATAGGAACAAATACAATCCCTAAATAACTAATTCAAAAAATATCCTTATCTTTAATTATTACAGAATAACAGCTGAAAAAAGTCGCTCTTAGGTTGCAAAATTTGATGGGGGCCAATTAACGAAACTATCCCCTGCTACCTTAATTAAACATTTTGTTCAAAATAAGTTTCGTCAACAGTTGGGTTCATATTACATGTTTAGACCTTATCTAGCAAAATGATATAAATGAAAAAAAAATTACTACAAAATTACATACCGCAAAACACAACTCTTGCGGAAATTATTTGCCTGTCAAAGTCAGTCTCTCGTGCACTTAGATCAGCATGTACATTTGGATAGTGTTTAAGCTGATGCTTCCTTCAGCATGACTGAGTAATAAATCCTAATATTTTAACATGCTATCTGTGACCTGCACATAGAAAAGAAACGAGTGATACGGATGCGCTTGCAATACTCAGTGAAAACCAGACAGTTTCAGAGGAAAATCTTCGCTGTTTACTCCACCAATTTTCTGACCTAATTATAACGTTTCAGCCTGCTCAGTTTGAAAATGGATCTTTTATTTTGTTCAACTCCATTACCTCCCACCCCCACCCACCCCGCCACCCCCCAAAAATGAAAAGAAAAACAAGTAGGTGCCTTTGCCTGCAGTTGCTGAAGTCAGAGTAACTCAGATTTTGGCTGGGCAATCAGTATACCAAGAGGAAAGAATGGTCCGCTCTCTTGACAACTTGCACTTTAGTTATCAGATGAATTATTGATACACTGCCTGGAATGAATTCAAGTTGTTGCTACAAAGAAAAACTGGTACACCAGTCTAAAGAATCAAAGTGACCGGAAATTATATGCAAGTTCATTTTACATAATTATATTGATGAAATATAAGAAAAAAATAATTTTTGATTATGACCTTGACCTTGCAGATGTCACCTCTCTTCTGCAACCTGCGTACTTTTTATTACAAGATAAATAGCTGTTCCAAGTTCACCCCTCTATCCGGAATCGCTTTAAGCTATGGGATGTACTTGAGAAAACGATCAAGCTCACCATTGGTCTTGACCTTAAATATAGGGACCATAATGTGCTACAAAAAAAACCCCAGTTTAATAATGAAATATAAGTGTGCCTGTAAGACTTTTTTTTATTCCTTATCAATTAGAAACTATTCTACTTGTTAGTAAAGATTGTAACGACTTTGTACAATCTATGTCGCTTGAATGTTACACCAGCCCGTTAAACAAAGTTATCAAGAGTTTCAATTATGCAGTGGGTTATTAGCCACTCTATCCTCTGAGGTGTTCAATGTAAAAACAACACCAACGGAAACAAAACTGTCAAAATTACAACGATTTCCTGTTTATAGGTTATACAGAATTTTACCTATGTCTTTTTTTCCATAAGATATACGTGTCTCATGTGATATTATAAAATGTACTTTTGTAACCTTTTACAGTTTTTCACTTGAGAGAGTTAATGAACACCGATAATAATAAGAAAATTTATTTTTGTCAAAGATATAGCATCGTATTTCTGTACTTTTCTTACACATTATTTTCATGTCCTTACATCTACTGTGACTCTAATAAGAAAGCAGTTGAAAAAATATTTGAACAAGTACGATAGTCACGATGTTTTAATATGCAACCACCTTTTTTTTACAAAAGAATAGATTTAGAGTTAGCATTGTATGGTCCGCCTGAGAAAACTATGTTAATATCACCTGGCGCGCCATAGCCAAATGAAGACTGACGGTCGTTAAAGCGGCAAAATTCATAATCAGCAAATGCCTACGAAAGACACCTTGTAGAAAAGGCATGATAATCACACCTTGTTCATAATCGGTACTTTGGAATCACGGGTTGCTGGTTCGTTGTAAATAAAGCTTTAAAAGGACGAATAGAAATGGTTTTGTTTTGTACTTTCTGGACTATAGAATTTGGAAATATCCTTTAACTGCCATTCTCTACCTGTATGTTGACTCATTATAGTTCAATGTAAATCTTTCTCATGTTCATTTTGAATTGTCACTGTTGTGCAAATAGCTAAATATGTGTCGGTTATAAAAAGAAAAAAGTCTCTTGAGATACTAAGCTATGTGAGAATTTGTTTGGCACTGAAACACACACATACACAATATATAATACAAACCATATGGCGAATAACAGTCTTTTCAAGTGCACTGGATCCAGCAAGGGATCACATGTGTCAGGGGTAGATTAAGATAAATGCAATAAACTGACAACGAACAGTGCAAAACTAGTATCTAACTAGCCTGAGCGCTTTCGACTCTTAATGAGTCTTTTTCAAAGGCAAATACAAAACATAGACAAGACAAACAAATAAAACACAAAACCGTTGTGTTTGTAAAACTTTACATGGCTGTTTCTACAGGAATTAAACCTTTAAATTTATTATGTTTCAACTAGTTTATTTCAACTTGTTGCGGATGCTGGAAAATATTTTTATTGACCTAGAAATCGATGAGCCATAACGACATCTGTTATTTTATGTAAATTTATGTAAGCGCAAATTATATCACGGATATTACATTGTTATAGTAGTAATTATAGTCTATTAAGCAAATTTAGAGAATTATTTAAAAGAAAATTTGTCGGCTGCAAAAGGTAATTTTATTTGTGCATGGCTGTCTTTTTGTAGTCTTCTTGGTTTAAACCGCTTGGTTTCAATGTTCTAAGGAAGGGGTATCCAGTAAGATTCCTTTTCTTTCCTGGTTTCTGAACTCCAGTTGGGGTTGTGAGAAATTGCAATAAGTGTTGTATCACTCAAAGTGTGGCCAGGGGAGAAGTGTTCTGCGACCAGGCTTCTGTACAGCTTTCTTTGTCATCCAATCAGATCTATAAAGGCTGATCCTTTTGTGTAGCTTTACAGTTTCTCCGACATACTGAATGCTTCAGATCTTACATGTGATGAGATAAATTACATTCTCTGTTCTGCACGTTTTGTTTGGACCATGTATGTTTAGTTTTTTTCTAGTCACTGTGCTAGAAAATGTCCTGGTCTCTATCATATGCTGAGAGGTTTGCACCTTTTATCGCCACAGGGGCCAGATTAACTAGGGTGGTCTTGATTAGTGATTGGCGTTAGCTTCGCCCTGACTAGGATATCCTTGAGGTTTATTAGTCTCCGGTAGGCTACTATAGGTTTGTTCGGGAGGATTAACTTTAGTGCGTCCGACGATTCCACGATGGGCCAGTGTTTCCCAATGATTTTACCTACTTTGGGGTTGTCTGGATAAATGGTATCCTATCAACCCTTTCCTTCTTTCCCTATTTTAGTAGGTCATCGCGGTTTGTTTGTTTAGCCCTTTGGGGGGTCTCCGCAATGGTCTGGACTCTCTTTTGGGAGAAGGGCAATCATGGGTATCGGCAATTTAATTCAGCGAATAACTGCAGTCGTCCAGAAAACCAAAGCGAGGCTTAAACGACCGCTACCCCACCATCAACAAGCGCAGTACGCTCGCTGGCAGCGTCGACCTTTTGCGGATGCTCACATCAATGATAAGCCCTGGTCTACTGTATCCGTGGGACTGGCTGAGCTTATCTTTGCCTTTTTTAACGTCTACGGATGGGATCTATTTGGCGTCGCCGATAACGCCCAGCCGCTGCTTTCTGTTGCGACGAGAATCTCGTTATTATATTGAAGGCGGTGCAAATACATAACTATGCCGCTAGTGGCCATATATAACTTATAAACGACATAGGAACGGGCATAGCAATGTATATCTTCGTAGCAGCCGATCCTGCATGCCAAATGTACGGAACTGTTGATGCTGTCCGCGAGATTAGCTAAGAACTCGATTTCATAATTGGGAGTCGTACATGTCCCGATATATGTCATTCTTGTTTGCGACTGCGTGCCAAGGATGGACCACGTGTACGCTCGGACTGAGTCGTCGATGCGCTAGACACCGACTTGCGATTTTCATAAGACAAACGTCGCACATGCGTTATCGCTCTCCGACCTCTACATGTAATAGTGTAATCGCATCTTGAATTGTCTCATAATGTTGGGTATAATGGGTCTGATATGAAAGTCGTTTTCTTTATTTTATAATAATCATACCTGCCTATTCTGGAGAGAATAATCCCACCAAGTCGAAAATAGATCCATTATGCAATATGCTTGAACAACATTAAAGAAAAATCACATAAAATGTTTTGATGGATTATGAAATAATATCATTGAGTTCATTGTATGAGACAAAGCCACAAGGGCATAGATCCAAAATTACCAAATTTTAACCGTATTTGAAACTAGATCATTTATGTGGGGTAGGGGAGGGGTGACTAACCACTAGAATTAGACAGACAACCATTATCGACGACTGTCACCATGACAAGGCCAGAAAATCCTTTCAATATCAACCGACGCGTAGGCGAATACGTTTGTAAATCGAGACAGGCCACTACTGCTTTCACATTCTTGTAAACAAAATAACATTGACACTTTATGATTTAATGTTTGATGTTCCCAAGTCTAACTTTCTGACATGAATGGTGGGCCAAGTCAATTGTGAGGTTTAGATTAGCCATGGCTTGCGATCCCTCCTCGAACTGTATTGTGAGAAGTGACCCAACGCCAGCATTACACCAGAGACAGGGTAGCTGACTTTATCTTGCATGACGTCCTTTTTATTGCATACCTATTTAATTTTGCATGCTTCATCTGGCCACACGGAAGGTGAAATCATTCTAGGTAATAACTTGAAAATTGTCAACATATTTAGAGACAAAAACACCCATGACATTTTGCAGCAAATCCCCCAGGACATATCCATTCCACAAGTGCCATAGATTGGAAGCACTGGGATATGCAATAGTTTGCCATTTACCTGACTTAACTTTTTCATTTTAAATGACGTTCAGTCATATTTTTGGCTAAGTTCAATAGAAGTGAGGTCAAAATGACTCATACCTCAGTAGATTCCCTAATACATATCTATCGCTTGTCTAATTATTTGTTCCCAACATTTCACCAACCAACCCCTCCCCCAAAAGAAATATTGCTTCTACCGACCGATAGCCTATAATTCTTTTTTTTTTTTCAAAAATGTTTATGAAAATTATCTGATGGCAAAATAAACCTATGTAATTACTAATAGCGTAACGTTATTGTAATTTTAACAGACGGCTCTAATGCAGAGAAGACACAAACATGTATTCACATTGTCATGGTTAATGTCATTGGATAATTAATCCAACTCTGTCACCTATCAAAATCAAGGTGTACTTAAAATAAAAAAGTGGCATTTTGCCAAAATGTCGTTTGGACAGATATGCATTGTTTTGCATTTTGTACAAAAAGTGTTTGGTCAGACTCTATCTCATTCGCGACAAATGTACATTCTTTTATTTGTATGGATATTGTTTTATTATACGATATATTTACTTTTAAATCCAATGTGCAATGTAACTCAATGAAACAAAATTTGTACGTAAATAATTGTATACATCATTATGTACAGAATCGTGATCGACTTAAGAAATGTCAGGCCGCTATTGGCTATCATGTTTGGTGGTACTGTCATGTGCCGCGTTATTAATGCCGAGTCAGGGTTCTATTGTTGATTTGATATAAAGGTCCTTTTTTCTAAATATTTCACGCTAATCACAATATATATGCCGATTAAGGAATAAATAGTAACGGCAGAACGAAAATAAATCTTGTACACTACGTGATTGTTATACTGTAAACAATATCGCAAGAAGTGATTGTATAGATAAAGAAACAATATGGCTACATTTGTTTTAAAAGACAAAGCCAAAAGGGCGTTATTCTAAAATTATCTCTGCAGGGGATCATTTTGATCGTATTGTAAACTTTGTATAAACTTATCTACGAAGCAAATAAGACAAGCATTTAACTATGCCACAGTATTGCGCTAACCAAGTTTTCTTTTGTGTGAATATTTGTTGAACTAAACAGAAAACAATGGACTGTGCTTAAAAGACAAGATGAGCCTGCAGGACAGTACTCAGCAATTCTCATTTGAACGATGGTTAAACTGAATAACAATCACTGTTACCTTCCCAGTGGCGACGAGCATTTGTGTGTGTGTGTGTGTGTGTGTGTGTGTGTGTGTGTGTGTGTGTGTGTGATTTGGAGTTTTAACGTAGCTTTAAAAAAAATGTTTCAGTCATATCGCTACGATGTCTGCAGTGTGACAGATTATAGCGATGTCTAGCACTGGGGCATCATGCCACAGACATGTTGCATGTCACACCCAGTCACATTTTCCTGAAACCAGGCTTACCAGTCCTAACACTAACCACTTAATGCGGAGCGTCAAGCGAGACAGCTGTTAGTACCATTTTTAAAAGTCTTTGGTATGACTCGGTCAGGGTTCGAACCCACGACCTCCTGCATCCGAGGCGGACGCTCTAACCACTTAGGCCACCGAAGCAATCGATGAGATGATGCATCTTTATGAGTATCAGGCCAAAAAGAGCAGCGAAAGCGTGTGAAGAACGACATCGTGGAAATGACAAATTGGAGCCGAAATAACGGGAGTAGTATATGGGGGCACTATAGCCTCACGTTGACCTCTATGTTAAATTTAGGGGGTTGTACCGTAGCCTCAAGATTTATTGCTTCACATAGACTTCTATGTTAAATTTGGTCGTTTTCACTATAGCCTCAAGATTTATAGCCTCAAGTAGACTTCTTTGTTAAAATTGGTCGTTTTCACTATAGCCACAAGATTTATAGCCTCACGTAGACGTCTATGATATAAGAGGTGGTTTGTACTTTGGGGACAATGGGAATTTAACATGGGAATGTCACCTTGAGATCAATGGAAATTGAACATGGGTGACGACATCGGGTTTATAGGGTCAAAACTATTTATAGGGTGAAATGTATTTAAAGGGACAAAGGGTTGATAGGGACAAACATAGACATACAGAAACAAATAAATACACATCAAAACACACAGAAAAGAGAACAGAAATGCTCCAAAGAAAGACTCACAGACAGAATAGAGACTCCAAAAAGAAAAGTCTATTGTATGGGTACAAACATTTATTCAAATATATACATGGGCTCTACGGCCTGTGCTTTGGTCTAAGCACTATCCATTTAATGCATACAAATTTGGACATTGAAACAAACCTATTCACAAGTTATATATTTCTGGGTTCTAGAAAACTACTCTTAACAATTAAAGTTCATGCCTTCAAAAAAAAACCATATACAACGTATATGCATTTCATAAAAGAATGATTTTTCATGCTATAATTAATGTCCATTTTTGAGAAGAAGCTAAAACAAGAAACAAACATTCAAATAGGACAAAGTTCGTGCTTTTCTTTTTATCAGTCACGCACAAGTGGTCAGCTACCACTTGTGTCCCAGCGTAGATGTTTTCCATCACGTACTCCCTTTCATCTGTAGATCTGTTGGTATATCCATCGTGCTAGGTACACTTATCGACAAACAGGTCAATGGTGGTTATTGTCTTCTTCCCATGGAGGTACAACGTATGCCATATGAATGGTCACTTTTCCATTGGTGATATCAAATTCTTGAGTCTTACGCTCGATACTTGCTGTTTGAAAGTATTCACCTTTCTCGCTTGACGTTTGTAGTTACAAATGAACTATCGGTCTTGGACGTTGTCCCTTTTTATATGCTGACCAATATCGACGTGTCCGTACGGTAAAGTAAAGTGATTGGGAAGCTGTACTCGCTTCTGGTACACGATTTGATAGACTTTTTCCAAGGGTCGACTGACGATTTGGTGTGTGGGTAAACGTACAATCTTTTGCGGTTCGTAGGTGGTCACTCTAAAATTTCGTTCCTCTCCAGACTGCAAGGCTTCTTTCTGTATGCCAAAAGTTCACCACTTGACTGGTGCGATAATTGAGAGTCAATCCTTTCACTTTACACTCCGTGTGCACTTCTCCCTGAGGGTCCCGGTATTCGTAACCGTAATTTTTAGGACCGCCACTAGCAAAACTTAGAACCTTGTCGTCGGGATGCTCGTCCGTCCAGGATCCTAAACGGTCTCCTTCGATGTCAGGGTGACGTTGACCCAGGCAATCGATGTAGATGCAACTGTCTGTGTCAAATTACTACACACGATCTCCTAACAGTTCTAAAGCTTCGTACAGTTTTAAGCGAGCATGGGCCGTGACGTAAGCCGCAATGATGACATTTCTAAATTCGTCGGCTTCTACAAAGTCCAGTTCTTCTTCGTAATTGACTAAGATCAAGTCCTCACGAACGACGTCCACGTGTTTTATGTATTTGGTTTTGTCGTGAATCATCTGGAAGTAGCGGAAAGGTTCTGTCAAATACTCCGTCTTGGGTAAACACGGTCGTTGTGCCATTTTACCCCACAAGCAATTTAACATCACTTTGCAAACGATCGCCTTCCCTCGTTTTTCTCGATGTGGTCTAAAATGATACCTTCATGCTCCCAGTATTTCTCTTTGAATTTCTTTTGTTCTTCGGGAGTGTGGCAGCAGGAAGGATAGCCACTGGCTTCTTGTTTCAGTTTCAAAAAGGCATCCAAGTAGTCTGCGAAAATGCCTTTCTGAGTCTCGTCGCACTTGTAGTACTGTTTTGTCTTTGGAAAGTGGTAAATTTCGTAAACTTCTAACAGTTGGTATCCCAGGTCCAGAGCTTTAAACAATTCCACGCTGACCCACGTTCCCGTCAATGCGCGTTCTTCCTGAATATGCTGATAAGGTCGGTCTTGGTTGCACGTTTCGGCACAAGTACGGCACAAGGGAAACATCAGTTGTCCTTGGCAATGGTGAGGTAAAATGGGATGGTACAAGTCCGTGGGAGGCAAAACTTTACATTTGATCAATCCTTCGTATTGTCTAATGTTGTCCAGGTCGATGTGTTCCGTCAGCAATTGAGGGTGCCCTGCGGGAAAGCGACAATATTTGCACACGTAAGGATACAGCGAACACACGTCCAAGTATTTGATTTCTTCTCCGTTCTCTTCGTCAGCTTGGTACAGCAAACAGGTGGCATTCGTCCGTCCTCCATACAAACTGTCCCGTGGGTTCAGTGGGTCCACCAGCTTGTAACTTTCCACGATGCGCTTGAACTCGGGATAGGTTTTCAAACGGTGATCGTACTCGTGTTCCCACATTTCCACCACTTGGTATCCTTTCTGTTCTAACTTCAAGCGTCGCTGACAAGTGGCTTGGTACAAGTCTTCCATGGTCCGTTGTAAAAACTGATTAGTGGTGTCACGTTGAGGGTAACAGATCGGACATCCGTGAAATAAGCACCTGTTAAACTCGTACACGATCTTGGGGCTTTCTAAGTCCCAACCATCCACAGAATACCTGCCAATGGTTTGTTCGCCTCCTCCGTTGCGGGCGTGTTGGATCCATTTGTCTTCCTTGTTGCACAAGTAATGTAACTAGCGTAGGGCTTTGACCGAGTATTGACGTTTGACAAAATTGGTTGTTTGAGAACTGACGACAGCTAGGGTGTTTTCGGGCATGAATCGTTGACGGTACAATAAGGAACACGCTTTGGCAATGGTGCAGGCTTCTTTCAAAGGGTCGATCCCTCCGTGCTCCATGAACAATTCTCGAAATTTTCCACAGCAACGCCGTAAAATGTCCACGTCGGAACGACAATATTTTAACATTTCTTCCTGAAAGTCGAAAGGGTCCGAGACGTGAGTCTGGTACCAAGCGTAGAAAGCTTCTCGTTGTTCGGTACGCATGCTGTCGGGGTCGTAGTAGTGAACCTCAGGCAAATGGGGTAGAACGGCATGTTGATTGGCTTTGTTATTAATAAAAGTGTGGAAAATACCCTTTGGTCATTTCTGTCATTTCAAACGTTTTAGGCATGCGACTCAATGGCATGGCCAAGTAACTCATCGAATCGTTAAACTGCACTTGACGCACTTGCATGGAAATGAGTTTGGCTCCGTTCAAAGTCACTTTAGGACGTTCAATACTTTGTTCCGTATAGTATCTGAGAAGAAATTGCCTATTGTATCCCGAGAAATTGTGAGCCATCACCGTGGCATAGCGATGACAATCTCCGTAAAGTTCGATGTCTTCTTGGCTCCACGTCTCGTCGATAGGGTCTAAGATCCATTGGGCGAAATCATCTAGCGTGTTTGGTCCCCGAAAGATTTTTTCACGTCCTCCAGCAATCTTGCTGCAGTGAGGGCAATGAGTACAGATAGGCTCTTGGATGCACTTCTCATACGCTCGGTGAGTCACGCAGAAATTAGGAATGTGAATGCCAGTCTCTTGCATGCATTCTTCGAAATCGAAGAAGATGAAATTCCCTTTCTTCTGGTCATTATCTTCTTCTTCTTCTTCATGTTTGGAATGGTATTTTTGAATGTAGCGTTGGTGTTCCAAGTCCACGATTTGGCGACATATGTGACATCGCTTCTTTCCTGAACATACGTGCGCCTTGGCATTATTGGTACGTATGCCTTGTCCACAAGTAGGGCACAATCTCAGGAGTTGACAAGCACATTTCTGCTATGAACCTTGCGTCTTCAGATGTTGTTGGTAACGGGTTGGACTGACAAAAGTGCGCTGTCAAGCTGGGCAATGCACTCATTCTTGTCCTTCGTCAAGACAGGGTTTAGGGGCCAAACATCCCTCACATTTCGATCCGCAATGCTTGTGTTGCTCTCAATTGTTATAGCCATAGTCACATTTCTCACAGTAATAACTGTATCCCAGGAATGCAGTTATACTGATGATGGCATCGAAATGTTCATCGTGATGATAGACGTGAATGTATTTTCCGTCTTTGAAATTTTTGCCTCGAAACAACAGAGGTCCACGCACTTCTTGAGGGTGTACTTTCAAGATGTAGCGTGGAGCCAAGACGTCTTGCAACTTTTGCATTTCAGGAATTCTACAGGGTGTGTCTTTGGAAAGGCCAGCTTGCTGTAACAGGAGTTTTGCTTCTCTTCGTTGTTTGGCTCGGCTAGATTTTTGAATAGTTTGCCAGGCTCTTTTCCATTCTGCCTTGTCGTTCTTGTCGGTATACGTTCGTCCCACCACGATGGCACTGGCTAAACACATCTTGTCTTGAGGGTTATTAATTCGGACGAGGCTCGTTTTGGTGCTGCGAAGGTAGTCCACCAATAACACCTTTTTGCGTCCGGTCCCTTGGGGAAGAGAAACGTGGGTAATTAACAGTGTCGCCTTTGCATCGGTGATGTGAAACTTGTCGTTGGATTGCTGCACGTGTTGAATCTTGTCGATGACTTTGGAAGGCGTCAATTCTGCTGCACTGCTAAACTCGATCCAAACAGGGGACTTCAAACTGTCGTGATGAATGGAAAGTCTCAAGCGATCGTCTTCTTTGGCTTCACATTGCCGTTTCACTGTGGTTAACAAAGAATCCCACACATCAGTGATGAACCCTTCTGATTTCTCCAACGGTACGTCGGACTTGAAATCTTTAAACTTCACCGCGTACGTGTAGGCCGTGGTTCTAAATTTTCTGGAGGAGCGTTTGTCGGTTTCTCGAATGTGGTAGTACTTTTCAGGGTTTACTGGTGGTGATGGATTTTGACTTGGTGTACACTCTCTGGACCTAGATTCTGGCTCACTCATCTCATCTTCAAAATCGCTGGCATGAATCTGATCCAAGACTGCAGCTACTGTGCGAGGCGATAAATCACGTTTCTGCCTCTTACAATCTTCTCCTTTCTTGACGAAATGACGCGATCGTTTCATCTTGACTGCAAAAAGTCAAATGACTACATTTGAAACGCCATAGACCCCTATATATCCATGTCAAGCTAAGTGCATATATAAAGGGCTGGTGCCTTCTCTCTCATTATTCATTTCACTCTCAAGCCGACCAGCACGATGGAAGAACCCGCACAAATCGAACTTCTGATTAGAGCTTTGCGAGGTGTCATATGAAAGTTTTCTTCAGACAAACCGACGGACTACTCTCCCTCCTTTCGAGATAAAAGTCAAGATACTTGCTATATCTGTCAGAAGAAATTGCATTGGACTACAGAATGTCCAGATCGTCAAAAAAGCAAGATCAGTGTCAAAAGAGACAAAAGTCAAGATACCTGTTATCATTGTCAAGAGAAAGGACACTGGTCTTCAGACTGCCCTAAGAAACAACAGGAGCAGGAGGAGGAGGAGGAAGAAGAAGAGGTACCCTCGGCAAAGGAAGAACCCGACACGTTCAGAAAGAGATGACAGAAAAGAAAAGAAGAAGAGAAAAAAGTCAGGAAGAAGAGGAGGAAAAATCTGTGAAAGTGAAGAAATTTAAAAACAGAGAGTGAAGAAAAAAGAGACAGAAGAAGTCTATGAACTTTTTAAAAAAAAGTGTTGTGTTATGTTGCGTTGTGACATTGAATTGTAAATATTTGTATCAGAATAGACCAGACTAAAAAACGTAAGTGTCTCCTGGTTTTGACTTTTTCGAATAAGGGCCTACACTCATGCACTCACAACACGTCCATCATAGGGTTAAAACAAAGGATTTTGAGTTTTAAATGATTTTGGCAAAATGAATACTATCTCTTTTCGACAGAAGTCAGTGGCCCTGAAAAGGACTGTTGGGTGTTTGTTTCTTTCAAAAAACAAACTCAGGAACGAGAAGCAATCCGCTTTAACTGCCGTAAGCCTTTGCCACGGCCAAGACCTACTTCTGGACTTACTCCTGTAAATGATTTGGTAGAAATAGCTAGGAGTGGTATCTCCGGTGTAGTAACAGGGTTGGACTGTTTGGCTCGGGAAGGTCTTTTTCTCTTAGGTCGTAATAAAGAAGTCTGATACACTTGTTTCAGACTTCTTAACTCTGCCAAAATGTCCAAGAGTACCGTTACCGTTTGAGGTTCACTGTTCTCCTTCTCTCCTAAACCTTGTTTCTTCTCTGCTGCTTTTTCCTGTCGTTCCTTCTTGCCTCTTCTTCTTCTCGCTGTTGCTGTTCAAGGAGAAATACTTGTTCTGCCTCTTTCTGCTGCAGTAAAAATTTCTCCAATTCTTCTTTCTGTCTCTGTTTAAAATCGTCGACGTGTGGTAAAGAAGGAGAATATGACGAATGTAATGGTACCGGAACAAATTCTTGCGAAGAGAGAAAATCTACAAAATCCTAGTTGAAATCGGTCTCTTCTGGAAGTAGCGCTGTGTTAACTTTGGTAGCCACTGCTATGCCATCGCTTTTCGTCTCCACAGCCGGTGCACCCCAATTCATCGTCTTCTTAGTTTCAGTCATGTTTCACAAAACAATGTCGCATCGATTTACTGCGCACAGACGCTAGCGCACCTATATAGGGAATGTGACGTCACAGGTAGCTCTCTTCGGATTGGAAGACAGACTCCGCAAAGTGATTGAATTTTGTAACGCGTGTTGGGATTGGTGAACAATTTCAATCCGTTTCGATCCGGTCTTCCACAATAAATAAACGCGGTTCACTTCATTCCCTTCACCTGTTCCTCGTCACAAGATGTGGACCAACGTAGAATCGTCTACTTTCGTATCGTCGTTGTTTTACCCATGTATGTTAAATCATCATGGACCATCATCCGGATTACAGATACGACTGTTTGGAAAAGAAGGACCTATGTCGAAAGACAAGGTTGTCTGAAGCGGACTCTCATCTACGGACCAGAGGATAGAAAAAGTTTGAGGAAGAAAAGAAGACCTATGCGATGCCCTCTATGTTAACGGAATGGTGTTAACATAAAAACAACGGTCCTTTTCAGGGCCACTTCCTATACCTCGAAAAGATATTTATTATCACTTTGCCTAAAAAAAATTTTTTATTCGATTGTATAACTTATGTTTAACTCACAAAAATATTATTCTCTTAACCTAAAAATTTTTTGAGTTGGTTCTATAACTTGGGTAGGATAGATTGATGTTCATCAATCTATGGAAACGAACATGAAGGCATAAAACATACTATACTATCCACTGATACGAACGCGAATGCATAACACTTTGTATAGAAATGAAACAGGTGGCATGACGTCACGGTACTTGCTACATTGTTGCAAGTGTCCAGTACCGTGACGTCATATTGACCCATGGTGTGCTAGTCGCTATACAAAATTCCCATTGTCCGTAGAGTGGCCCAGGGTGATATTTTGTCCGTAGAAATCTTGTCCGTAGGGTACAAAGTAGGGTCATTTAATGCTAATTCCCATTGTCCGTAGGGTGCCCCACTAAACTTCTAACGGGCTACATCTTGCAATCAAACTTTCGGCTGCCAACATGATCTCCTGGGTTTACCGATGCCCACCTCTCCACAACTCATTATGTACGGTGGACGCCGGCATCGCCCCGCATTACCTGCACATTGCGCTTGGCAAAGAGTTCACAACGGCCATAAACTCCAGGACAGGGCCATTTTAGCGTCCTCTCTTGATGATTCGTGCCAAAGCGGTGAGTGAAGAGGTACTTTAAATGGAATGGCGTTACGAAAAGTACTCCACTAACCAGAAGAGCAATCACGGCTATTTGGAAGTTGTAATGCTATTAGCACGGATAGTTCATTGTTTAACATAGCATATCCTATATTCAAAGGGAGTGTGCTGTGATAGAAACTACCTTTGAGTCAATGAAATCGAGATACTCAAGGTTGGCCGGTTTCATTCTTTACATGGCACCATGGTACAGTTAATTTCCGAGGTTTTTGGTGTGTGATGATGTATTTTTTTTTTATTTTGCTGTAAGAAGCACAAGAGCAAATGATAAGCGTTATTACATATGAAATTGATCCGACTGATGTCTAATACAAGGTACGTTACGCGAACATAAGCCTGCTACTGTCGTGCGCTTCCACGCTTGTCACTCGTCACGCCTGGTTCAGTACAGCTGGTGCACTATTGCCCAGCTGCATAAAGTAAGCAGTAGCCAGAACTACGACGCCCCAGAGAAAATGTATGGAAAGGCTTTCCATAAAAATGAGGCGATATTTCTTATCTTTTCATCCCGTCCTTGGCGCCTAGCCTTGTGCACCTGCTTGTGTGCCAGAAGTCTTTTTTTGTTGTTCTTACAGCTGGGCTGAAAATCACGGGGTTAGCCTTATTGACTCTGGTCACGTCCTGTAGTGGTTCTTGCATGCCGAATCCATCTTCGTTGCTGCGCGGTGATCTTTCATTCAGGCTGCCAACCTTTCACCAGGGACCACTCAAACAAGATTTATTTTCATCTCGTCGGTTCTTTTAAATTCTTGCGATTGTGCCAAGACTTTGGGAAAGACGGAAACAGTCTGAACGACGAACTGCACGTTCTTATAGATGATCATTATTGGATCAAG
Organism: Megalonaias nervosa; assembly: GCA_016617855.1. Taxonomy (NCBI): domain Eukaryota; kingdom Metazoa; phylum Mollusca; class Bivalvia; order Unionida; family Unionidae; genus Megalonaias; species Megalonaias nervosa. The sequence continues at coordinate 27,033 of JAECUM010034382.1, forward strand.
ATAGAAGGGTCCAATATAATTGTTATTTATGGTATCTGGGCTAAAAAAAGATAAAATAAATATTTTATAACGCTTTCACCTTATCGTAAACTTTAAACAGTTTTTAAAATAAAATTTCCATAATAAGACTTTGTTCAAAATAATTCAATTTAGAATTGTGAAATATATGATGTCAAAATAGGTTTGCAAGTATAGATATCGAATCTTGTTTTGAAGTTTCACTACTTACCTTTACTTTCCACCAAGCAAAACAAATCATCCATGTCGATCATCTCATTTATATTAAATGCACGATTTTACAAATTTGCATTATTTTACAATGTTCAATCGTGTCTGTTGCACTAACTACTTGATTTATTGTAGGCACCCTCAAAAGCAATTGCGTGAGTGTAACAAAAAATCCGATCATGTATTGGGTAGTGAAGTTACTGTTTGCTAAATTTTACTTTTACTACTATTAGTATTATTTTTTTGTTGTTGGGGTTTAAGGTGTTATGCGCATTGTTGTATACGACTTAAAAATAAATGAGTTCTAAAAATAAATGAAGGTAGCTCTAATATGGAACTTTTCATTTATGACAATCCCAGTCAGACCGAATAACACAGAAAGATACGGAACCTGCTCCGCCGGTGGAGCTCTCGCTTCTCTATAAACGCCAGTGCCACCTAAAGCTAGAATCAGCCACTTCTCTCAGAAACCACTACTCATATTTTGGCTCATTTTCAAGTGATTCACAAAGAAAAGGAAAATATGTAATTATTTTCAAGCTTGTAACTAACAACTCTGACGCTGCTGTTGTTAACTTGTTTTCTTTTATCGACATAGAAATAACTGAAATAACAACTGAAAACAATGAACTTGGGAAGAAACGGTTTGTTACCTACATTACGTGAGAGCAGTTTGGAAACGTAAGTTTAATTTCCCATCACTCATTGATTACAGTTTTAGATGATTTAAGAAATTATTCAGTTAACTAACAAAATACATTTAAATAATACAAATAATGACATGAGTTGTGTTATTTATAGCAGAGTGATTTTTGGGGTCAGCAATAATTAGTCCGTCCATGACCAAACTATAGAGGTTTATGGTTCAAATCACGTGTCCTAAAAATGAAAGAATAAATTCGTATATATCACACACACACACACACACACACACACACACACACACAAATATATATATATATATATAT
>JAECUM010034383.1:0-20260 GCA_016617855.1 Megalonaias nervosa
ATATATATATATATATATATATATATACCAATACAACATAAATCTTCCTCTCAACCAGTACTAGGTGATGTTACCGTAAGATATTTATATGAAAATGGTGAACTTGAAGGAAGTAGAAAAAGAGCAACTGATCCTATCTGGAGTGCGACCACACACAAAATTTCTAGCGTGGTAAGGTCTACAGGTAGACCCACAATCTACAGATTAGATTCAACTGCTCCTCAGCGTGGATTTGTACACGAACAATTACAAATAATTCCTACGGATACACAATTACCACCGCGTTCACTTTTATAAAACTGCACCAGGGTGTCCAGCGCCCCGACGTCGATTACAATCAAGACAGGTCAGCATCACATTTTTGCGTGTGTGACCAAGACTACTATTAATTCTATCAACGGTAAATTGACTTGGATTATTACTCGAGTACTGCCACAGCATATTACAGTTACAACTTGCACAATGATTATTCTGTTGTGCTTTTAGTGTTATAATAATTCAGTTCCAATATTAAAATCGCGATTATTTTTTTTTTTGTCACATTGTTTATAACTCGCTAATTTTTTATTGATATCGACAAAGTTGTCAAGAATTTCTTCGGTTATTACGCAACCCATGATAACCGGCCCAGTTGAGATATTCTTCTGACTCGAGACACTGCTAAATAAATTAAATTTGACCACTCAATACGATCATCGACAATCCAAATACTTGTATCCGTAATAGTTAATCCGTGTGACAAGTGAATCGTTATAGCGTATCCTAACGTCCACGATGATTTATCCATGCTTAACGCGCTCTCAACAACATCAACAACAACTAAAACAATATCATTTAGCACAAGATTTTGTATTCCACCACCAGGAATCTCAACATCAACATTCTGTCGTCGAGTATCTGCTGGGCGATAACATAATGGTACAGGTAGATTTGAAAAATTTTCTTTATGTAACGTAAATAATTGTTGTTGAAGTGTATCGCGAACTATTTTTCTACTTGCAACTATTAAATCAGCAGGTCTCCATAAAGTCCAAAAATCATTCATAGAAGTTTCTGGAATTACTTTACGCATTATCTCACATTGTATTTTATCTGGCTGTAGTCTTATTAACTTTTTAAACTCTTTTAGTGATTTATCAATAGCTCTATGGTCATCAATTATTTCTTCGTAATAATCTACAAATGTTTTCAGCCACTCGTGTGGAGACGATCCAATGAAAGGTGGCGGTTGACCATGATCGCCACACATCACCACAGCAGTATTCTTCAATAACAGCCAATCAAGAAATAGTTTTAATACCTCTAGCGACACCGTGCATATCTCGTCCCAGATTATAATTTTAGAAATATATTTCTCACCCATCCGCGATGGAGTCCATGCGTCTCCGCACCATCTAAAGAAACTATGATATGTACATGATTTTACTCATCGTTCTTTTATTCCCCTGGCGAGTTTATTTGTCGGTGTCAAAACAATCATATCAAAACAATTATTAAATAATTCAATCGCGCGTGTTGTTTTACCTGAACCACCACACCCATTAAGATAAACGGTTTTATGTCTAGCCACAGGATCACATACAGATGGTGCCGATGACAATCCTGGTATTTGATTATTCTTGTAATATGTCTCCGCAATTTCAACATCGGCAGATTCAGAATAACTAATCATATCCTCACGTTTTATTCTCCATTCGCCCCATGATGCATGATCGATAATACGCAATTGTTTTAACGAATCCGCATATTTTTTGTTTATATAAAATGAATCTGTCGTGACTCTGACTGCATAACGAGGAAATCTGTTTATCGATAATAAATTTATCGAAACATACGCTAGCATCAAAGATCTTAAATGAGTAAACTGCGGTGAGTCGCCATCAATAGACCTCACAATTGTACCTAATTTAGTTCCGTCTGATAAATAAGCATTACTTCGACTTATAAATGTGTTTTTCTCCGTTGTATCAGCAATTATAAAATCGAGTTCAGCATCGTCCATGATTAATCTTGTACACGCTCGTTTATGATCATATGATCCTCCTTGCGTAAATTTACTGATTATTTTTCTGCCGAGATCTTTTGCAAATTTCTCATCACTTTCTCTCCTGCATTCACGTATACTATTAGTAATTTTAACAATATCATCTTCAGGATTAGGAAAATCTCTCCTAGCATCATTAATATTAAATACATCCGGTTCTGGCAACCAGACTTGTTTCTGCACGCGGTATAATAGAATTGATTCACTTACGTTCAACGACGCTAAAATTCCAGCATCAAGCATGTACTGTATTAGTACTATTGGAGCCCAACGTCACTCTGAAAAATGTCTTCCAAACCACGCATAAACAATCGGATGGAGATCCCTGTAAAACTCGAACGACTCTATACAGGCGAATCAGGTTAAGTCAAAATCTGGTAAAGGTCCGTTTATCGCTACTCTGGTCATCTTGTGTGTCGGATGACCAAATCTCTTAAAGTATTCAGAACATTCTCCGTATCCAAGAAAACTTCCAGGATAACACGCTACCATATCAACTGAGATAAGGTCATTATAATTGTATTTAGTATTCCACAATGCACCGTGTCCGTATTCCACACAACTGTGTTGGACATCTTCAAGAAATTCCAATCGTGTCGGTTTCCATGAATTTTTCTCCTGAACAGCGTGAGCAGCAATTGATAGAACGGTAAAGCAGTTATTAAGTAATTGTCCAACCTTAATATCATCAGAGGTATATTTCAATGCAAGAGTTTTCATTTCTTCGTGGAGAAATTTCTTACGATAAATATCACCATTAGACCGTACAAAATGATCATGAAAATCATATTCCGAACTTTGAAACAGCCAAACAGATACAGGGTCAATTGTACTGATATTTCTGATAGCATCGAATACATGACCATTATAAAATTTAATCGTTCTATCTCGTGGAAATATTGTTACTGCCACAGTTTATGCATGTGCGTTATGATCAATAATATCTATCGAAGCTCCTCTTGATTTATATTTTGGTTTGTACAAAATCTCTCCGGTTAACGTCTTCACTGTTATTGGGAATTTTAATTTCTTTACCAGCTCAGCAACGTCGCTGATAGACGCTCCGGTATCTTTAACTGTTTCTGCCCATATATTTATTTTTTTACGTCGTAAATCCGTTAAACCGTTTCCGCGTATTGCTATTGTGAAGTGTTCTGTAACCCGTTCAGCTACACAATTTATTCTTGATGCTGTCAGCGATGACAATTTCATGGGTTTGAGATCCCCAACGTTAGGTTTATTATTTAAAGGATATACCGCGTACACAATCGCAGTCACAGGATATGCTCGTTCGTAAAATGGTTTGTCAATACCAGTAAGTATTCCTGGTCTGGAATTTTTACTAAGAACAATATTATTTCCTGACTGCATATGGACAGAATCACGTTTGTCACGAATAATCCAAGTGTCATCGTCTGTCTTTACAATAAATTTTATTAAAATAAAATATTTCTGAACAAGGTAGTGAATAATCTCTCTTCCTCGTTTGTCATTGATCACATTAACAGTATTTTCAATTCTGAATGTCGACCACACATGAGCTGCACCATCGTCGCGAAATTCCTTTTTGGCTTCACGGATACGTTTTGTTATATCTTTATTCGTTAAAGCTAGATCTTGCATAGAAAAACTAAATTTATATTTCGGCAATCTGTCAAGATCAAATCTAGCTCCAGAATGTTCAATTGCGGATAATTCCTGCATTATTATAATTAAGACAAATATGTATTTAAATTGAATTTTAATCTCTTGTATATGATTCAAACAAAGAACCGATGTAATTGGCTTATGATCGGATATACTTCTCCTTGTAACAAAGCATGCGTAAACGAATTCTGCGGCTACCATATGCAATGCGTTAGACAAGGCAGTTTAGGACCAAAACCGTGTGTGCGGTGTGGTGTTGGAGTCAGAGGAAAAACTCAACTGTGTGTGCAATTCGGTGGTAAAAAATAGAGAGAGCTGAAACGATATTACGATAAAAAAATAACACATCTTTTGAATCTCCTATAAGAACGGAAGAAGATTATCTCGCTAGATTTTCAAAATAATAATTTAAATAAATAATATTAATATATAAATGGAGCAAAATGAGTTTGTAAAGCATCCAATCATCACCAATTATGAAGCATCTCGTGATGGTGTAATTAGGCACTGTAGATTAAAGAAACCAGTCGGTAATGTTGATAATACCGGTTATCTTAGATTTACTGCTGCTGACCAGAAAAAAAGATATTTATCACATAGGTTCGTGTTCGAGTGTTATTTTGGACTAATCAAAGGCAGAGGCGTAATTGATCACATCAGTGGCGATAAACTCGATAACTCGCTTGATAACTTGCGAATTGTTACACAAAGTCAAAATTGTAAGTCCGGAAATTTTGGCTACGGTGAAAAATACGCAAGGGCTGTTAAATCTATAAATACAGATGGTGAAGAAATTATATTTAAATCAATTACTTCTGTTGGTAAATACTTTAACATAGTATCACCTTCAGTAAAACGCGTGGCAAATAATATCACGAGATCTGCTTTTTCAATAAGGTTTGGACGAAAAATCAGATTCGAGTATGTTAGTCTACCAGAACCTTCTTCATGAACCAATATCTTCTCATTTTGCTTTCATAGTTTGTTTTATGCAGATGTTTTTTTTTTTCATTGATGTAATGTTCCTATGGTATCAGATGATTAAGCGAGACAACTTCGTCAAGCATAACTTAGTAAATCTTGCAGTTGTCGTACTTGTTGTACTAATGATATTGTGAGTTTTGGTCAGAACCCACATTGCTTTGCACCTTATCAAGTGGCTGAAGAGTCCAACCCTATAAGTAAGTATCGATATATCCTTCCTTTTTCATAAATATCGTTCATAAAAATGATATGTAATTGTGTGTACAGTCAGCAGCAAAATCCATTTGTCTTAAATACATGTATTTAATAGAGATTTTATATAGTTTAAATGTCCCATAGGACACTAATGTTTCCAAGAAGTCCATTGTAGCTAATTTTACTATTACAAAACAAAGAACAAGCTAATCTGAGTCACATATTATCTGTGTTATATCGGCTAATATATATCTCAGCAGTGAAGTGTGTACATGAGGTTATTTTTAAAAATGAATATGGCATTGCGTTTTCGTATAACTTATCTATTATTTTAGTATCCTTGGCAACGTCTGATTAATACAGACTTTTAACTGTGGGTTTTGTGTAATGTAGTTTCAAGCATTTGGAAACTAAAAATAAATTCACATTTTACAATAACTTGTGATTTTAATAAGAAATCCACAATACATTTACAATAAAATTGTGATTTTATTAAGAAATCCACAATACATTTACAATAAATTGTGATTTTATTCTGTATACTTTAAGTACATTACGCTTTAACTATATAATAATATTTTCATTATGTATACATATTGAAGTCCGGTGGCCGATTGCTAAAGCATTGGATTTTCATGCTCGAGGCCCGTGGTTCGATTCTCGTGACCGGCAAACTGTCGGGCGAAAGGCGATATTATGCAAACATTTATTATTTAATGTCACTTGGTGGGTGCAATTTTGCACTCCCTGGGTGATTATGATGGGGGAGTGTGCAAAAATTTGTATTGAACGTAGAGAAGGCCCGTAATATTGTCTTTAAGATAAGTTTATATGTAACTGTGTTGTCCTAGGATAAGTTAGTTAAGTTCTTAGAATTAAGTTTGTATGTGACCTCTGATCCTGCCAGGATGTTCTTTGACAACCTAGGGGATCACATGGGGTTAAAATGTGCTGCCCGTAATTAAGATATAATCATAATCATAATCATAATAATCATATGTATATAATCATCTTGAAACAGTCCTTAGGGACTATTATTTTTATTTTATTTTGATTTTATTTTTATAGTAAACAAACATAATGAATATAATGGATTCCGAAAACATTAATGTTATCATTTCTGCGATTAAAATATTACAGCATAACGGTATAAATATATCTGATAATCTTAATCCTGAAAAAATTCTGTCTGACTTTGAATCATTAGAACAACGGAAATTAGAGAACAGATACACTTTACCATCTGATTATAAATTCACGAAGTTTATCCAGCAGGCAATGTTACAGTCGCTGGCAGCAGTTACAGAAAATCAGGTAAAACTGTTTGTACCTCTCTCAAACGCTATTGACAAAATTAAGTTAGAATTATCTCATGAATACGAACAGAAAAAGATTGTGAACCTTCGTATAAGGCAATTAAGAGAGCATTGTGAAAATGAAAGTGAAGGTGGAGTTAATGTGATAATGGCTAAGCAAAATCCCTGGCAAAACTAGTATACAGGTTATTTACTTATAATATTTTATTTTACTCTGATAATTACGATTTACCCCAGTAAAAAAAAAAATATTCTGATCCGAGTTAGATTCGGATATGTTTTTTTGTTTTTTTGTTTTGCGATAACGCTCTATGATCTCACATACAGATTAATACTTAAAACTTCATTTTGTAAATCCAAAATACGTCCTATTTGGTCTGTAAGTTTGAAATGTATCCTTGATAATAACAGATTATGTACACGTAGATAAACGGGGTTAATTGGTTCAGATACAATTAACCACCCGGGTAGCGCTTGAGGACTGAATGAATATAATATATACCCCTGCTCAGCAGCGCCACGTTTTGAAAGATCTACTTGATAGCTGCCATCAATTACATCACATACTAGATTGACTGCGATCGTTGATGTTATATCAACAATACCAGGTGAGATATGACGGCCTCCACCGTATGGATCATTATTGTGTTTAAGAATAACCGGTGGTGGGGCTATTTTTATCCACGCTGCAAATACTTTAGGGAAATACTCATCAATGACATCGTTGAGTTGTTTTTTAATTTCAGCGTTATTTAAATCTGGCATTATAAATGTTTGTAAATCTTTTTCTGTTATTTTGTAATAATCAAGAAATGATTGTTTAAGTTTTGGATTTGAGTAAGGACTTCCATTGATTTTAGTCGCAGTATTTATCATACTTCGATTAGCGATGTATAAATCAAATAAGATCCCATTTAAATGTTTTATTGTTTCGATTATCTGATTTTTTACACCATCGTCATAATGTTGTGATAATGAAATAAATAAACTTCTTAAATCATTAAGTTTTTTATCGTATTCAGGCTTAAGAAGATCCAAAAATTTTTTAAAATATTCTTCATCAACAATCTCTCTAGTAGTCGCCGTCCTGGCGTCTACGATGATAACATTAAATGCTGATCTTTGTATCTTAGGGATCCTTTGACCGTCAAAATATGTAATGTTCATTGTTGCTTGGATCTAATTCAAATCCTATATAACGCCATTCATCTTTATTTCGATATTCTGGACGTTTTATAAATCTTTTTTCGCTTGTCTTAAATTAATTTTTGGTTGGTTCTGGAATTCCATTTTACTTTTGGTCTGGAGGAACATCAGGCCATCCTAACACAGATCTGATGGAACTTTGATAAATATCTACAACATAATCAGGGGAATTTATTTCAATCGCCGCTGATAATGTTGGTTCGTAAACAGTGATTGCTTTGGATTCTTTTCCTGTGATAGATTTAATTCTGCGTTGGAACTCATCATTAATCTTTTCTATTTGATTACTGCCCGTTGAAATTCCAACAACTTGCCAATCAGGAGTTCCATCAGGTTTGTTCTTATTCGCAAATACAAGTGAATTGTTTGCTGGTAGTCCACCAAACGATTTTGACCTGATATTTGGCCAGCTATTATAAACTCGTAATTGTGCTAATGCTATTTCACTTGCTGGAATTGCAGTTGGAAAGTTAACGCTAAATTCAGGATTGGTCGAACTTAATGATATCATAGTAGTTTTTGACGGCGTTGTATTAGTGACGATCTGTTGTAATAGTTCTAACGCTGACATTATTTAAAATACTCCGTTATTTACTTATTATTTTAATAGAACACAATGCGTTCTCTCTGGAATTCAATTTTCCACTTTATCACAAGTTACTTTATCACTAGACTCGCTAGCGATTTTAAATGCTTCATCGTAGGTTTTCATTATCGTTGCGAACTCCTCATCAGATATTTTACCATCGCTGAGGTACGCAGAAATATATGATGATAGTTTAGAATAAGATGTTGTTGCTGTGTGTAGTTTTATTATGTAATCGTGTAATTTATTATTTGTACACGTAGATATCTTCTTAGCGATAATACTGAGAATGCCTGCGATAATCGTTGAAGTTGAAACGACAATTGTTACAACTGCAGGTGCTGTCATTGATATTGTTGATAATAATAATCCGGTTCCAGCAATAACATCAGAAACTGAGTAAACAATTATATCAATGACAACCATACGTCTGCGATATTTTTTTACTTTTACTGTATAATCGTCGATGATATTTTTTAGTTTGGTTTGACACTCACATACTTGAGCGTATCTGTGACGTTGGACGTCGATAAGTGACTCCGTCACTTGATTCATTATACAATAACAACGTCATTTAATTAAGTAATTAAACAGTTTCAGCTACGAATTCCAGACACCACCAGTAACGTCTCGGGGGCATTTCCGTTGGTGTCAACGTGAACGTTTCTTTGATGTCCTTGGTTAGCATCACCAGCAGAGGATTATAATATACATTCGGTGATGATGAAGTGGCCGCAGTAATTTCCAAACCGTACACGGATAGCCTGTATAACCCAGTTACTTCTGCGGTATGTTCGAGAGCGTTATCGCGCTGTGTCCATGTTGATGATCCTGATGCTACTGTGTACACGATATTTTTAATTTTTCCGTGTGGAATTTTAATCAGATTAGTTTTTTGGACAATATTAGGTATTCCGTTAATAATGTCGTTGAGTTTCATGTTAATATCGGAGAGTCTGATATCAACAATTGGTGGGCTTCCAAAAAAATCATTAATAGATCTGTTTATGTTTCTACGAAAATTTAAGAAAGTTTGTATGTGATTAGCAAAATTAGTATTGAGTGTAGTCATTTCATTATTGATTGTAGCTAACAAAGTTGTCATAGAAATTTCCTTATCGTCTACATATTTCTTCGTTGCAGCGTCGAAATCTGATTCTGGTGTTCTGAGATTATTAATGCCATTATTATTCATATTGAGAAATGCACGCATTATACCACAGTTGACTAATAAGTACTTAGATTCTTGATCGTCTACGTATTTTTTTGTTGCTGCATCTGTATCTGCGGCTGGGTTTCCAAGGTCTATAATTTTATTTCGATTCATAATAATGGTAACCCGTGAATGAATCACCAGCTCGCTTGATAAAGTCGTTAACTGACTTACCGGAATCTTGTATTTTACCTTGATCAGCAAAAGTAACGATATTATTAATAACCGAGGTGGGAATTCGTATAAGAACATCTAACAGTGGTATATTACTCGTCTTTAATCGTCCTTGTTTATCCTGAAAAACAACGACTTCATTTTGATCCACACTTGTGATATTTAATAAATCATCGATTTCATTTCTGAGGTGATCAAGAGTTGCATATTTAGATAAATCGACTTGCCGCTGAGCTTTGCGAGAAGATCTTCCATAAATATCTACCATTATATTTACTGATATCTGTTTAAGTGTGACAACGTGGTATATTCATGCACGACTTTATGAGGTGGTGTTGCTGCTTTTGATACAGCATCAAGTACAGCGAGTACGTCTCGACCACATATAGGCGGATCCGTTATTTTGTGTTCTGGTAATGTTGAATACCAGATCTTAGAACGCATCGAATTCTTACTTTGCAAAGCAGTACTTTTAACATATTTTAAAAATTCTTTTGGTAGTGCCAACCCATACGAATCAAAATAAATAATTCCACGTGGATCAATTGCATATGCCACCCAATGAGTGCCTGGGCCAGAGTTTCATGTTGCATTGCAACGGTAGGTAATTGATCACGCATAAAAACTCCTCTAAAGTTTTTTTTTATATTCAGTTGCTTAGCAGCATTAAGTAAATCAAAATTAGACATAGGGAGAATCATCGAATTCGATGACGAAGTTACCGGGGTAGTCTTAGACCTTTTCCGTACCATGAATATGGGGTCCCTGGGAGTCTTAGACCGCAACCGTATACTGGGCCTGATAATCTTAGACGGCCCGGCTGTGGAACATTTGGTGCTCTTAGACGTCTTCCGCGTTGTTTTGCCCGTGATCTTTTTTTTAAGTTTTCTGCGTGCATAATTTCTTGACCCGTTGCTTTCTTTAACGCCATTCCAGCAGCGGTTCCAACAGCGCCTAATGCAGCTGCTTTTTCAACAGCTGGGGCTGCAGCGGCTATTATTGCTGGTAACGCGGCAAGAAGTGAAAATATGCCACCCGTTTTAACGATGTCTTTAATGACACTCGCAGAAAGATTAAAGTTTATCCCTTTATATAATTTTTTTGCTTCATTGAAATGCTTATGCTGGCGTTCTGATAATGATAGCTTATTCGTACCACCTGCGATTTGTTCTCGCTTTAGTGATATTTTTGCCGCACAATTATTTTTTGATGATGATTGTAGCTTTTTAATCTGACCAGGAGTCAGACTGACATTAACTAGAGATGACATTTATAATTATTATGAGTGATATAATTACATGTTTTCTATTGGGGCATCAATAACTCTCATTCGTCCACCAACACCTTCAAGTAGCATTGATTTATCGCTGAGTATAACAGGGACAGCTCTATAATCAGCAATAGCACCAACATCTCTGTTAACATGAGCTCGAAAATATATGTCAACGACGGACTGTCTGGTTAAATCTAAATGTTCCAGCGAAAAGTAATAAATCGGATATAATGTTGTAAAATCTAACTGTGATATTTGTAAACCAGAATCAGTATTCTGATCACTTCCCATGAATGTCATTAATCGATGATATACACGTGCTACATGATTTTGACCGAAATTTAACAAAATATCTTCAGCTGGTTCTTGATGTCCGTTTATCCTTAAAGAAACCTCAGAAACACCGAGTTGATCAAATATCATTATGCTTCGATTTTGTGAGTTTACCCTTGCAGCATTTTGAAGCGCAATAAATATATGTCGCGGTGTAGAAACACCTTGCTGAGAAGTTATTTGCCATGTGAATAAACCATTAACATTACTGTGCACAATATCTGTGGTCATTGTCAACCATGATAACATCGATTTACCACCTTGACACATAAAATAAAGTAAATGTTCTTCTTCAAGTACTGTTGGAGTCATTACTGGCATCCACAGAGAAAGTTTTGTCAGAATTACTTTACCAGCATCACCAATAGGTCGCCATATTGCATCATCATCAGTAGCTTTTCGCACAAGTACAACTGAGTGTTTGGCTCCAAAAATAACTTTTCTAACATTTCTACAAAATCCAAATATATGTGATAATGGAATTGCACATGAAAACGCTCTTCTATTTCCTTGTAACATTGATCGACGTGCTGCAGATCCTAAGTTAAATTCTGGATTAGCACCATGAACCACCGGATTTACATCAGCATCAGCGGCGCCGGCGAAGTTTCTTGGTCGTCTTATATCATATTGTCTGTTGTCAGGGTAGTCAGAAGTATCCTTTACAAACATCATTGATGGACCAGCTGATCTTGAATAATCATCACTATATCTCGCAAGACCAAGTATCATCGTGGCAACTTCAACATTATTATGGATTGTTTCAATATTTTTTCCATCAATCATGTATATAGCGCCCTCAAACAATGCCATGATGCCATTATCAACAAAACCAACTCTAACATCAGCGTTGTATGGAGTATTATCTGTTTTTATAATCTCACCTTCTACTTCAATAAATGCTTCAGCGGGTAAGAAATATCTGTTTGTATCTTGAACTTGCATCTCAATTCTTCCACGCTCGTCAGGTACACGTGCGTCATAAGAATAACATTGATAATCGCGCACAGATTCATCTTTTAAAACTGGTGCGTCCATGTCAAATGCGGGATCAGATATACGTTTGAACATCTTTATTATTATCGTCTTCGTCTAACACGAAGACCGCTTCCTGCTATCAGACTAGCGGTTATATTTTTTTCTTTTTCTAACCCAACATTAGTGTTGGTAGCCAACTCTGCTAGTTTTTGATTAGCAGCTTGATTTATTATTTTACTGACATTTCCGGGCATCACTTCAGAGCTGGCCAGTTTCACTAGTTGAGGTTTTCGTCGTATTAATCGCGCTAGTCTATCCTTGATTGCTGTGAATGCTTTGCTAGTAACATCACCAACAGCGCCAATAGCTTTTTCACGAACAACATCAATAGCTTTCATTCCTAGTTGCTTTGCAAGCGGTATTGCTTTTGGGGCTATCCTTCTAAATAAACCTTGAACAACATCATCTAGTCCATCTCCGTAGGTCGTTTTGTACACTGGTAATCGTGAATTTATTACCCTAACCATGGTTGGTCTATGAGTATTGTGTATGATCATATTATTATTAAGTGATTTTATCACTAATTGCATCTAATTACATATTTAGTCACTATGATAATCATCGGCGATTTCATTAATAAGGGACCGATACACATTAATATCCATAACACCACCTGTAAATAATCGTTTACAAATATCAGCTGCTTCATTAATGATTTCTGGGGAATTATTGCCAGCTCGTTTTCCCCCAATGAGAATTTCTAGTAGATCAACATCAGCAAGGACGTTATTGGGACAAGTAATAAAGCCACTTCCTAAACCACTTCCAGTTGCACCAGGATCTTGATATTCTTCCTCTGTTGTTCTAACTGGTTGTCGTGGTGATTTCAATCGTTTCATTATTTCTTGTCGTTGTTGTTCTCTTTGTTGTAGATCTTGTTGCAGTTGTTGTGATCGTTGTGGTGATAGTAATTCAAATTGTTGTGGTAGTGGTGATAGTAATCGTGGTGATTGTTGTGGTGATGGTAGTGGTGATAGTAATTGTGGTTGTGGATAATCACGAAGTGATTGTGGAAATTGTTGAACTTATTATCCAAGTGTTTTTACTGGTTTCTGTAATTGTTTAACTCTTTCGATGCGCCTATTTACAGCCTCATCAAATCTATTAAAATTAATAATATCTTCACCATATCTAATTTCTGGAATACCAGTATAGATACGATATACATCCCTAATCCAATTGGGAGAGCTTAGAGATTTAACATGTTTTGGTTTTACATATTTTTGTCTTTCATGATATCCAAACGCGGCAATATCAATTAATTTTTTTGGATCCCTGATAGCAGCAATACCTTCAGGTGTAAATTTATCTATTATCTTAGTTCTTGGTTTTGGTTGTGGTTGTGGTTGTGGTTGTGGTTGTTGTTGTGGTTGAGCTGCTTGAATACGGCCAGTAATATCAACAGGCAATGTTTCAAGAGCTCTTTGTGTTTTCTCAGTTGCTGTAACAATTTTCTTTGTTGGTTCGACAATCGGTTTAAATAATTGTTTTGTACCTTCTGTAAATTCCACCTGAGACTCTTGACGAGCTTGTAGTAGTTGTTTAACTAAATCACGGACGGGTAAATATTTTTTGATTGCATCTAGTCGCTCTCGAGCTAATCTAGCTGAGTGTGGTTCTCCAATCATTATTGATAATATTTATAATTGCTGTTTAATTTAGAGCTGCAGAGAGGGTGAACGACCAACGTTGAGTGAGCAACACGTAAAATAAACACACCATAAAAAAACCAAAGAGTCAGAGACAAAGTAACGAGGTAAACTAACTCTAGAGAAAACTCACGGTCTGTTAGAGGTTGTGGTTTCACGTTACTGACCTTAAGATTTCCTTTTCGTATAAAGGCTTATTTTTTTGTTATAAATAATGTCTCAAGCAAAATGGTCTGTTCACCCTCTCTGCTGCTGTGTGTAAGCACACTACCACATACAATATTTGCATAATTCCATGCCGTCATTCCTGTAAAGAACAGCAAATGCCCATCCTAGACTGTTTCCGACCAGAATGAACCTGAAGATGTGCCATATCAGAGGTGTCATTTGCACGTGCCTTTGAAGTACATGTTGTTCTGTTTCCAAATAACTCCCTTTGTATTAATACATGTCATGTTTACACACAGGGTCTAACTATATAAGAATGACGATTATAACGGTTTATCGAGAAAGAGTATATGTGTGTGTATATATTCAGAGAGAGAGAGAGAGAGAGAGAGAGAGAGAGAGAGAGAGAGAGAGAGAGAGAGAGAGAGAGAGAGAGAGAGAGAGAGAGAGAGAGAGAGAGCAGCTTTTGTTTATATTAAGTAACAGATCGTTCAAAGTCTACATATGAAGACATACAGACATTATTGAACTAGCTATTGGTGGATGTTGTTGTCATAAAAGAGTTACAACTGGGGATTCCTGGCAAACAAGGTATACATTATCTACTTCTAAGTATAAATGTGCCCCCTGCAATCACGCTACCTTGATTTGGATCTATTTCCAGGTATCAGGGTTGGATAACTTATTAAGCACATTAAGCACGTGATTTGGTAAAGGCCCAACAGGGGCACAAGAAAAAAATCAAATTAACTGTTGATGATAAAACTGAATGAATCATGTATGACCATATCGACCTAGAAGAGAGGCTGAACCCTACAACATTTTAGAGCGTCCGTTAGCAAAAATAAAGGTTCCTACGAAGGGCTGAAAATAAGGTCAATAACGCAAAACCGAAGCCTTTAACCGAACGTATTTCCATGCAAAGGAAACAGACCGCGTTAACGAAATCGTATGGGATTGCTCATTGCTGTTACTCGTTCGTTGACGTGTATTTGCGCGTTTAGGTATGTTCGTTTGCGCGTCGCATACTCAACTTTTGTCGTTTCACCCTCTCTGCTGCTGTAATTAATCAAATATTTTATCAAGACCTATGCGATACCTCGACCTAGGATCATGAAAATTTATTGTGATAAATCTGTGTGGGGTAGTTTGTGCTTCTGACAAGAAATTTTTAAATTTGATCATGTTCATATCCCTTGAACACCAAGTTTGATGAATATTTCGCAACGTATGTGTATCAACTCCATTAAACACAACTAAAATTTTGCAGTTGTCTCTGATCACTTTAGGTATTTGTGTAAAGCGCTGGGTAACATATATAACATCAGTATTTTATGCCTACCTCGAGAAAATATCCGAGCTGGATTTGATAGCTTGTCCAGCATCATATCATAATATACTACGAGGTTATTAATAAATCCATCGAGGTCATCTACAGATGGGGATTCATCAATGTTGGTGATAAAATCAATAATATCATCACCGTCCTCGTCCCCTTGACTTGTCAAGGACTTTGCATTTTCATTAAAATCTTTAAGTACTTCATAACATCGTTGATCATCTACAGATGGCGCTACTAAATATAATTTATCCCACTTGAGCCATCTCATTATCAGATTAAGCAATAATTGTGTTTTGCCTGATCCAGATGGACCTATTATGATTGCTCTGATAGAATTTGGCAATGCTGGATGATGTTTGACTGGTTCCTGCTT
Organism: Megalonaias nervosa; assembly: GCA_016617855.1. Lineage (NCBI taxonomy): Eukaryota > Metazoa > Mollusca > Bivalvia > Unionida > Unionidae > Megalonaias > Megalonaias nervosa. The sequence continues at coordinate 15,542 of JAECUM010034383.1, forward strand.
TCGTATCGCTGAAACGTCAATGATATCCATATTGTACAAATATAATAAATAATATGAATTTATATTGTGTTCGATGCAAGGCACCCACCCCAACCAGTGGATTAACAACAATAATAACAAAAATAACAAGCTCGCACTGACGGGTAAGTGTGAAAAATGTGGTACAAACAAATACTTTTTTATTTCTTTTCTAGAGACAGGCGGTGATAGTGCTGCTTCACTGGAAAAATTACCATTAGCTCCATGGGCTAAATATCCAGGTAAAAATCATTTACCCGGATACAATTACTGTGGTCCTGGAACCCAACTTGACGAACGAGATCAACCAAGACCTGGAGAGTATCCAATATATGCGATTCATCAAGCGTGTCATGTTCATGGTGTTGAGGATAAAAATAAAGATTTACAACAACGACATATTGCGGACGTGAAGTTGATTCATGCGCTGAATTATATAAAAAATAAATCTCTCAGAGAAAAGCTTGCTGGCTTCCTAGTAAAACCCGCGATGAAAGGCACGCTAATACCAGGTGCTGGTAATTAATTAACTGATTATAATGTAATGTAATCGATTTATTATAGCCCAAGAGGATATTGGAGGGACAGAGCAGCAATTAGTAAACTTGCTGAAGCAGCAAAAGTCACACGTGTTGTTGCTGCAAATTGGTTAGCACGACAGGCAATACGGCAAATTTATCTACCACCACCAAAAAGAATTCAGGACGCACATTTTCATGTCAGCTCTCCCAATGAGGTTCATCAAGCTGATAGTTTGTTTTTGCCACATGATACCATTAAAACTGGTAGACGTCAATCACGCACATACAAATGCGCGTTAACTGTCGTTGACGTTGCAAGTAGATATAGAAAAGCAGAACCATTATCAACTAAAACAGCAACTGAAGTTGCATCTGCGTTTGAACAAATGTATCAACGAGGACCCTGCGATGGCCACAACTACTACAGGTTGATCCTGGCAAAGAAAGTCTTGGTGCAGCATCATCTCTGATGAAAAAACATAATGTCAAAATCAGACGAGGACATACCCCAATTCATCGCGATCAGGCAATAGTTGAACTATTTAATCGAACACTCGTTGAGCGGTTATTTGGATATCAGTATGCGAAAGAAATATTTCATAAAAACAAGAGATCTCGGGAATGGGTTGCAAGATTAGCAAGTGTTATAGCTGCGTTAAATAATGAAATTACTCGTGCAACTTCTATGAAACCAATTAATGCGATTACAAAGAAACACATGCCAATACAACGACGCGATTCTTTCTCTCAACCAGTACTGGGTAATGTGACTGTAAGATATTTATATGAACCTGGTAAACTTGAAGGGGGTACAAAAAGAGCAACTGATCCTATCTGGAGTGTGACTACACATACAATTTCCAGCGTGGTAAGATCCACAGGTAGACCTGCAATCTACAAACTAGATTCAAATGCTCCTCAGCGTGGATTTGTACGTGAACAATTACAAGTAAATCCTGAAGACACACAATTACCACCGTGTTCACTTTTGTAAACTGGCACCTCTACGTCGATTACATTCAAGACAGGTAAACATGATATGTTCGCGTGTGTGACCAAGACTACTATTAATTCTATCTACGGTGAACTGTCTTGGATTATTATTCGAAGCTCCCACAGCATATTACAGTGACAGCTTGCATAATGATTATTCTGTCGTTGTTTTAGTGTCATAATAAATTCAGCGTAAATATCAAAGTCGCGATTATTTGTGTCATATTGTTTATAACCAGATAATTGTTTTCTTTATTATATCATCGCCATTGTTACCAATGGTTTGCCGAGTTTGATTATTATTTTCTGTAAAGTCTACGACAACCCGTCGCTGTTGAGATATTCTTCTAACTGGAGCTACTGCGAGATAAACTAAATTTGACCATTCGATCCGATCATCAATAATCCAAATATTTATATCAGAAATAGGTAATCCTGTGACGAATGAATCGTTATACCGTATCCTAACGTCCATGGAGTTTTTCCCATCGTTAACGCGCTCTCAACAACGTCAACAGGAACTAAAACAATATCATTTAATACAAGATTTTGTTTTTCATTTGTTCCTGGAATTGCAACTTCAACATTCTGTCGTCGAGTATCTGCTGTGCAAAAACACAATGGTACAGGTAGGTTTGCAAATTTTTCTTTATGTAATATAAATAATTTCTCTTGCAATTCATCACGCACTATTTTTCTGCTCGCATCTATCAAATCAGTAGGTTTCCACAAATTCCAAAACTCATTCACCATAGTCTCTGGAATTATTTCACGCATTATTTCACACTGTATTTTATCTGGCTGCAGTCTGATTAATTTTTTTAAATTATTTCAGTTGCTCATCAATAGCTCTATGATCATCAGTTATTTCCTCATAATAATCTACAAATGTTTTTAACCAACCATGTGGAGACTGTCCAACAAATGGTGGTGGTTGACCATGATCACCACACATTATCACAATGGTATTTTTGCGTTAATAACCAATCAAGAAATATTTTCAATGTCTCCAACGATACTGTACAAATTTCATCCCAGATAATAATCTTTGGAATGTATTTTTCACCCATCCGTGATGGAGTCCATGCCTCTCCGCACCATCTGAAGAAACTATGATAAGTTTGAAATTTTACTCCTCATTCATTCATTTCTCTGGCGAGACTATGCGTAGATGTCAAAACAATCATGTCAGCGCAGTGCGAAGTACTCTGCCAAAATAATTTAATCGCACGTGTTATTTTCTCAGAACCACCACACCCAATGAGATAAACCGTTTTATGCCTGACTACAGGATCAAACACAGATGGTGCTGTCGATGCTGGTACTTGATTGTTATTCTTGTAGTATATCCCCTTAATTTAAACGTCGGCAGATTCAGTATAATCAAGTATATTTTCTCGTTGTATTCTCCATGATCTCCATTCACCATTACCGAGTAGACGTTTTAACAAATCCGTATACATTTTATTTATATAAATGAATCTGTGGCAACTCTGACCGCGAGAAGAGGAAATCTGTTTATCGTCGATAATAAATTTATCGAAACCTACGCGAGCATCGAAGATCTTAAATGAGTAAACTGCGGTGATTCACCTTCAGTGTAACTCACAATTGTACCTAATGAAGTCCCGTCTGATCAATAATCATTCCTCCGACTTATAAATGTGATCCTCTCCGTTTTATCAGTAATTATAAAATCTAGTTCGGCATCGTCCATTATTAATCTTGTACTCGTTCGTTTATGACCACATGTACTACCTTGAGTAAATTTACCAATTATTTTCCTACCAAGATCTTTAGCTATTTTCTCATTATTGTCTTTTCTGAATTTAGATATGTTATTAATAATTTTAACAATATCGTCTTCAGAAAGGTCAGGAAATTTCTCCCTGACATGGCTTTCTACATCAAATTTATCTGGTTTTGGCAGTCAAATTTGTTTCCGTTTACGGTATGATATAATTGCTTCATTTGCTTTTAACGATGTTAAAATTCCATTATCAAGCATGTGTCGTAATAGTACTATTGGAGCCCAATATTTTGTCTGAGAAATGATGGCCAAACCAAGCATAAGTAATCGGATGGAGATTTTCCGTAAACTCGAATGACTCTACACAGGTGAATCCACCGTGTCCGTTTTCGATGCAAATGCGCTGGATATATTCAAGAAATTCCGATCTTGAAGGTTTCCATGAATTTCTCTCCTGAGCGATGTGAGCAGCAACTGACGGAACGGTGAAACGATTATTTAGTAATTGTCCAACCCTGACATAGTCAGAGATATATTTCAACGCGATATGTTTCATGCCCTTGCGTGTGCGTTATGATCAATGATCGTTATCGGAGATCCATTTCTATTATATTTCGGTTTGTATAAAATATCTCCGGTTAGTGTTTTCACCGTAATCGGAAATCTTAATTCTTTTTTTAAATTCAGCAACGTCGCTGATAGACGCTCTGGTATCTTTAACTGTTTCTGCTCACCTATTTATGTTTTTTACGTTTTACATCAGTTAAACCGTTTCCGCGTATCGCGTTTGTGAAGTATTCTGTAACTCGCTCAGCTACACAGTTTAATCGAGAGAATTTCATCGGTTTGAGATCATCAACGTTAGGTTTATCATTTAGCGGATATATCGCATAACAACTGCAGTTATAGGATATACCCGTTCGCAATATAATTTATCAATACCAGTCAGTATTCCTGGTTTGGAAATTTTATATAACATGACGACGCTATTTACAGTGTGAAGTCGGACAGGGTCACGTTTGTCACGGATAATCCAAATGTTGTCGTCTGTCTGCACAATATATTTTATTAGAATAAAATATGTTTGATTATAAAGGTAGTCAAAGACCTTTCTTCCTCATTCGTCATTCATTCTAACATCGACAACATTCATGATTCTGAATGTTGACTACACGTGATCTGCACCATCTTTGCGAGAATTTGTATCTGGCTTCACGGATACGATTAGTTATATCCATATTCGTTAATGCAAGATCTTGTATCGAAAAACTAAATTTACATTTCGGTAGGTTGTCAATATCGAATCTGGCTCTGGAAGGCTCAACGGCGGATAAATCTTCAAATCTCTCCATATTATAATTAAGAGAAATATATGTTTAATTATATTTTAATTATACATAAATAATAATATAATATTAATAATTAATATATATATAT